>QKWP01000408.1:0-76033 GCA_003550325.1 Gigaspora rosea
AAGTTAAATTTTATACGTCATCATACATTACGTACTGTACATTTAAAAACAATAATTTTGCTCGATTATCAAATTGGACTTATAAAATCTATACACACTTGTAACAGACGTTGAAGCCCAAAAATTTCTTACCTATTGACTGGACTTAAGATCCTCCACTCTGCTCCATAAATTACACATGTATTTCTACATCAGATTATAATTACACATGTATTTCTTCTACATATAATTATAATTACACGATTACATACGCTTGCCACATGTTATATCCACTAACATTTAAAAACCGCAAGCGGGCGACGAAGTCGCCCGCCACATCTAACATTGCTAGTTATATACATTAATTTAATGAAAGCTTATATGGGAATTTCAGAATTAAGCTTATTTAAGGCATACGGTATAATTTTTGGAATAACCTATTTTGAGAAGGTTTTAAATGTATTACAAATTACGTTTTAAACTATATGAAAGAATATTTTATTAGATAATTTATTAGAGTTCCAGTCCGGATAAATCCGTCAACCATTCATTCGCATCTAAATTATCCGGATAATCCGACAGAAATTCGGATAATTACTCGGAATATCAGCAGTAAACGGATATTCGGATAATAACGGATAATGGATATCCAATTGTTCTGTAGTTATTCGGATAAATGGATTATGGATTGGAACACTGAGTTTATTTCGTTACCGCATCGTTTTTTTATTTGACATTCGCAATTCCGAATTCGATTACCTACTGTATTTCTAAAATACATGGATTCCGAAATATTCTAGTACCAACAATTTTAATTTTAATTTATAATATAAGTAATTAATTTGTCAACGATTAACACTAAGCTCATTTGATACGTATATACAATAAAGTGATTTTAGTGTGGAATGCGCTAGAAATCGGATGACAATCAGATGATTGTATAGTTGATAAGTAAGCTACGATCTACGTACGTAAGTACAAATTTTTATTATTTTGTCAAACCGCAACGGATAGATTATGAGATTGGAAATGATTTTAAATAATCCTTGCGGATCCAATACGGATATATCTTACAAAAGAAGTATCATCTACAAATTCATCAATAGAAATTTCTATTTTTTTTTTTTGATGCTATGATGTAGAATGAAATCCGAATTAAAAACTACAAAAAAATAAATTATTAATTAACAATAATTATATTGACTACGTATTTGAAAAGACCGAAAAGATTGGCCTTTTTAATCTGTCCTATTTATTGTAGCATAGCGGGCTTTATGATGATCGGTTGATTTATCATTATTAAAGTAACGATTTTGCTGACACAAAAATGGATCCGGTGCCACGAATACGAATCGATGAAGATAAGGCAAAAAAAAAAAAAAATTTCGAAAATTCAAACTTTACCTTATCTGACAAAGTAATTCGGTAAATACGAGGTAATTCGAAAGTTAGATGAGAACGTAAATATAAAATGTGAAATCTATTAAACTTGATAAATAACAATATTTTAAAAAAGTTTGCTATTTTATTTATAATTTATTTATTATCCTAAAGATGGATACGTACAATGGTAAATGACTTTAAATGACCCAAATGACTCAAATGACAAATGACCAGTCATTGGTCATTTCACGGCTCAAATGACTTAAGAAGGTCATTTAACTCTAGTTAATCGATTGTCTAATACTTTTAGCCAATCAAAATTGATTATTATTTTTCGTAAAATAAACGTTGCTAGATGATTGCCATTTGTAATGACTAGGTCATTTCCAGACCGGTTATAAACCGAATTCTAATCGAATCATAAGATCAGGTATAAAAAAGTAAAAAAAAAGTTCGTGAATAATAATTTACCGACTGTAAAATGATATAAATCATTTTCGAATTTACAAATGGCATATTAATTAATAATCGACGTGAATTGAGAAATGATGCGAACATATATATTATTTATAACTTGCATTATACAAGTTTTTCGTGATCGGTAGGATGTCATCTCTATGCAAAATGTCCCCGGTCATTTGGTAATGACCATTGTCATTTGGTTACGAGTCATTTCCAAATGATCCAAAATTTGAATAACCTCAAATGAGCGATCATTTTGAGGTCATTTGAGGTCATTGGAAAAATTGGCAAATGACCAGGTCATTTACCATTCCTGGCCAGTAAAGTAGGTTATTAATATAAAGCAATGAAACATGAGCTTGTAAACTTTTGAGATTATAACATAGTGCTACGTCTAAGATTACAGTCAGACCTTTCTAAATGTAAGCTATAGGGACCAAAGTTTTAGTACCAGGCATTAGAAAATAATAGAAAAAGTGCATTTCTGAAAGTTAGGAATGTGTTTGGGCCAGAAATTGAGAATGCATTTAGAGAAGTTGTAAATTTCGAAAAGTGCTCTTAGGTAACTGTATTTAAAATTAAGCTAAAAAACTTGATCTGCTTCTGGCAGCCGGGTAATTAACGCAAATACAAAAACACTGCAAGAAATAAAGTTTCTGAACACAAACAAAACCGTAGGGGCTTTTGCCCTAAAAATTAGGAAAAGGAAGTGCATAGGGTCAAAGAAAGAAGCAGAGGTCCGCGGTTTAGAGAGTTTGGAAAGACCGTATGGACCAAGATTGTTTAAGAAGCTAAAGATGGATACGAACAATACAAATCAAAATTTAAATAAATATTCAACAACAGTATGAATGTCAGATAAGACAGACGTCAACACAGGAGAAGAGAACAAGGAGAACTCTCCATCAAGGAACAAGATGAATGGTGAACCTAGTATTACCTCTCCTCAGATGGATGGAAGTCCAAACGCTGAAAAAACGATTTCGGAAAATTCTGGAGCAACGATCATCGAAATTGCTAGAACAATTGTGCAATCAAGCGGAACGGTATCAGGTGACAATGACGTGATGGAATTGGACGTGGATCCTAAGCCACAAAATGTGAATAGCAGTTTAGAATTGGAGGAATCGACGGAAGACGTACAGTCGGTTGAACCAGCACGTACCTCCAAGAAATGGTCCAGCTTCTTTACACAGTTAAGGCGGGGCCAAGCTACTTTTTCAAATTACACACCAAGAGTGGAAATTACAACCAAGAATAATAACGCACTCATCTTTGATATTCGTAGTCTAAATGACATACAAATGAATGACATTATCTCTACTCTATATAGCAAAATCGGCAATGATTTAGTTGAAGCAAACCTCATTATACTAGAGGGAAAAGAACACATTTAGAACTGGTATTTAGCAGTGAAGATAAACAGCAACATTATGCAAAGGAAGGTATCTCGCTTTTTAGAAGATCGTTATTAGGTTATATACCTACAAATTTGAGGAGGACGCATTTAGCAATAAAGGTGAGAAACGTTCCAATTGGGGATAAAGACTTTATATCCAACAAGTTAAAGGAAGCTTTCAGAGACTTTGGACATATTAAGTCAATCAAACCGTTAGTGTATGAAGATACTCCAGTTTGCACAGATCAATGGATAATTTTATACGAAACAACAGAAGATCTGGAGTTAGAACAAAAAATCCAAAGGCATACAAGCGTATAGGGCCAAAAAGTTACGACAGAATGGAAAGCGGCTCCTAAATTATGTTTCTATTGTGATCAAGCAGGGCACTTGAAAAGGGATTGTCCACAATATAAAGAAGCAATAGAGCTTAGAAAGCAGTACAAGAAATATAAGGAAAACAAAAGGCATAAGCGAAAAAATTTAGATGAAACTAACCGAAATGGAAACAACACTGATAAGGAACAGAATAATGAAGGCAGCAAGGAATCGGATGGCCTGGTGCAAGATACTTTGGTTGGTGATGATATAGAAATGCTGTCACAAGAAGGTGAATCTCTCGAAACTATGCTAGAAGAAGACAGAAATAAGGAAAACCAACAGGAAATACAAGATAATATGTTGCAGCAAGTTGAAGCAAATACGGGCATACATCAATACATGCCGGTTGAACAAGTGGATTTAAAGGAAACAAATCAACAGGCACAGATAAGTACTGAGGACACAGGTACGAACCCTTTGAACTTGGCTCATGAATCTGTGCAGACACAACTACAAGAGAGTAATATTGAGGTACAAGAAGATGATGGCTTTACAACAGTCAAGCACAAAAAACTTAGAACAAAGAAAAATATACATTCAAATGATAGTAAATCTAGACCATATGTAAATAATAGACCATCTAGGGATGGTCATAATAAATAAGAGGGTCATTTAAAGCAGGGTGCAGTTATATGATTTTGACTTTTTAATTAAAGTTAGGATAAAAGTTAGCGGTGGTTAGGGTTAGGAATAGTATTGTAGTAAAAGAGCCTTCCCGACATTTTTTGTTAATGCCCCAAGGTAGGTTTTGACACTCGTTTCTTGTATTTTTGCATTTTTTCACTTTTTTTCTTCTTTGTTTTTTTGTCGGGCTGATCCAGGTTGATCAAAACAAACAAGTTGATTGGCGCTATATCACGTGATTGCACTCTGCTTTAAACGACCCCTAAATAAGTATAAATAGACACAGATCTGAAGGTACAAATAATCAAATATATACAATAATATGAGTAAGTATAACACTTTCAAAATTGCAACACTTAATGTAAAGGGCCTTAATGATAATTACTTTAATTGAGACATATAAGATAAAACTAATTATGATACAGGAAACAAATTTAACTAATGATAATACGAGAAATTTTTTGAAACAATAGTGGGGATACGAATCTATATGGACATCGAAAGTAGCCATTTTGGCTGGAAATAGAGATATTAAATTTGAAAATATTGAAGAATCTCATCAGAGAAGGGTTCTTTGTACGGAATTCTATTATAGAAAGCGATTATTTCGGGTCATTAATGTGTATGCCCCTCCGGCACTAGACGAAAGGATTCAATTTTTTGGGACCTGGTCAATACAAAGAAACACTAATGCAGTTAATATAGTAGCAGGAGATTTTAATGTGAATCTAGATCCAAACATAAACAGGATAAGTCACGTGCCACCACATAACGATCCGTTGAGAGAAAAACTGAAAGAACTTATCTGTGGTATGGTAGACACAGTAGTTGCAGCTTCTCAAACGCCGTTTTTTACATATTTCCAAAAGACAAGAGGAGGACATAATATGGCCACAAGGCTTGACTACATTTTTGTAGACGAGCAAAATGCACAGTACTGTCAAAGAACATTTACAAAGTTTGGCAACTCGGACCACCTCATGTTATCAACTGAAATGAACTTTAGTAAGAATAGTTTACAAGCATCATACTGGAAGGTATATAGTAAGTGCCTTGAAAACGAGATATTAAGAAAAGAAATTGTGGAGGAAATACGAACAGTCACAGACCTGGAGAGTTGGGATTACTGCAAGTGTAAAATACAATCATTAATTAGAGCTAGGGGGCCTCTTAAAGCTCCAGAAAGTAATATTCAAAGGTTGAGCAAGAAAATTAACATACTAAAAAAGAAGATCGCTAGAGACCAGAACCTAACTGATCTACAAATAGTAATTGAAAACCTAAAGAAAAGCCTTCAAAATGAACTTCAGAATCTAGCTGATAAATGGCAGGTGCGTTCTAACGCAAGGTGGATCGAACGAGGTGAGAGATCGACAAAGTACTTCTACTCCAGGTTTAAGAGTAGGCATAACACAGCAGCTATAGACAAGATCAAAATTCCCAATAATGCAGGAACATCAAGCTCAATCGAAGTACTGCATTACATCAAAGAATATTACAGTCATATGTACCAATCAGAGCCAATTAAGGCAGAGGCCATGAACAGAATAACATAAGGTCTTCCACAAGTAGAAATATCGGACAATCAAAATCTAATTAAATATATTACAAAGGAAGAGATAATTGAAGTAATACGATGCCTTCCTAATAACAAGGCCCCAGGGACAGACGGTATCATGTATGAATTCTATAAAGAGTTAATAGAAGAAAGTAGTTCAGTTTTTGAAAAAATCTTTAATGACGTAATTGAAAAGGTAAAATGCCCAGCGCGTGGTATAAAAACGTGATAACATTGATCCCAAAAAAATCGGAAGAATTAGAAGATGTTCGAAACTGGAGGCCTATTTCTTTAACGAACTGCGATATTAAATATTTATGAAGATCCTAGCTAACCGTCTTAACAACATCTGTCAGAAAATAATCGGTACTTACTAGCAAGGTTTTCTTAGAGGGAGGTTGATCTTGGAGTCTGTAATGGACTTTATGTCTGTTATGAGGAATCAAAGCAATCAAACACGGCAAGGTTGGATGTTGTTTCTGGATCAACAAAAAGCCTTTGACTGTGTTAACCATACATATTTACAAGAGGTATTAACAAAGATGAAGTTCGATCCAAAATTTATACAAACAATTAGTACATTATTTTCAGAACAAACTGCATTTATAGCAGCCTCGGGAGTAATATCAGAACTGTTCAAAGTAAGTCGTGGAGTAAGGCAGGGCAGTGTTGTCATGGGACATGGACACGGACGGCAGACAGTCCAGGACGGGACGTCCGGGACATGTCCGCCCAGAATTTTTTTTGTCCCGGACATTTTGCGACTCAACACGTGATCATCTACCAATAAAATTTGTATAATTCCGCAATTTGATTGGTTTTACCCGGCGGGCATGTATCATGTTGGGACATTATTGCAGACATGTCCCGGACGTCCCGTCCCGGACTGTCCACGTCCCTGAAAAATCAGCGGGACAATGTCCGTGTACAACACTGAGGCAGGGTGATCCACTCTCACCTCTTATGTATATAATAGCTTTCGAACCTTTCCTTAGATCGCTTGAGAAAAACTTAAGGGGAATAGCTTTAAATTAGCAGTCAAATCAACAAAGGTTTAAATTAACAGCCTACGCAGATGACCTCACAATAGCATAGCTTTATATGCAGAATGGGATGTTGTTACCAAATTGATTCAAGAGTATGAGAAGGCATCCAGTGCTAAAATTAATAAAACCAAATCAGTGTTAGTGCCATTAACATATAATGCCCGACATATAGAACATCTTGAGGCAAAAAAATTCAAAATGTTATCAGATAATGAACTGGTAAGAGCACTAGGATACGAGTTGGACTCGCAAGGGAGAATAAGTAAAAACACTTGGCTGGAGATGATATTAAAAGTTAAGGCTATGCTAGAAAAACTACCGCAGCGTAACCTGTCCATCAAGGGCAGAATTTTAATAATTAAAACTTTGGTTTTATCAAAAATTTGGTATGTTGCATACCTTGCACCTCTGAGTAGGAAACAACTTACAGAAATCGACAATCTTGTAAGGGGCTAGATTAAAAACTCCTGTAAGATTCTCCCAAGATACTCGATTCTACCAGCAAGATTATAAATACGGTGGTCTAAATGCACTGATAATAAAGGACCTAGTAGATGCGAGATTAATTACTATTTTTATAAAATTACTTACAAGTAACAACTGCTGGGCAAAGACAGAAAGAGAGCTAATTAGGGTGGAGCTACAAAACAAAAAGAACATCATGGCAATAAAGGCACTAAATGAGGTTCCGGTAAAAAACAGAGCTTGGCCAGAGTACTGGAAACCTTTTATTATAGCGTGGAAAAGAATCAGGGGTTCTATAAATCAAGATGTGGATATGTGGCCCTGTGAACCAGAAGACATTAAAGTTGCTAACGTACCGGGAAACGAATACACAGTGCAGAAGGGAGTTGCTTTTTTAAAGAATAAATCTTTGTCGATGGCTATACAGAAGCAAGAAAACAATAATAGAGTAAATAGTGACTTATGGAGATGGTCAAAGATAAAATGGGTTAACAACAAGCGGAAAGATATTTTTTGGCAGTATTGCAATAAATCGTTGCCACTAGAATACAGGCTAAAATATATAATACCAAATTATGATGGTACCTGTCCGATGTGCTCTGAAGAAATCCAAACCAATGAACATTTTGGTGTAAACTGCAAAAATAGTAAAATCATATGGGAAATGGTATACTCATACATAAGCCCAGAGGAGACCCCTCCGAGAACCTACGAGGAAACCATCACGGCATCGAACGTTAGAGACGCAAGTAAGAAGGAAATAGCAAGATGGTCACATGTTAACGCGTTATACGAGATTTGGTTTTGTTATACCCAGGCTAGATGGGGCGGAAAACTAATACCAGAGCCTGCGATTCCCATAATCGTTAGGAATAGAATTGAGAAGGAGTTCAAAATATTAAAGCATTGTAATATGTATAAGAGAACAGAGGGTGGTATACACAACTTTAATAAGTAGTAGATAAATAATATGTAATATATAATATAATAAAGTACGCCATCTGGCGTCCCCATAGTAGGGGTTTATATTAAAAAAAAATATATATTTTTCTTTTTCTTTTTTTTAAGTTCAAGCATCGCAACTTGGCAACCAATTGGTGGTAGCTATGGCCAAGTTTCTATTAATCGTGGGAATAACGTTTGGGGAATCAATTCAGGGCAAGTAATTGCATTATCTTTATTCTGCATTACATTATATAAAAGGTTATAAAGGTCTAACTTTATTCCTAGTGATGTGAGTTGGTAGCTACCGGTAGAAATCTACCACTGGTATCTACCGTTAGATAACGGTAGATACCGTTAGGTAAATTATATGCAGGATAGATACAAATAAAATAATAGAATAATAATATTTTAAAATTATATAATGCATTATAAATATCGACTAGTATATGATTTGTCAAATAAATTTTATTTATCATGTGACTAGTAGATCTACCGGTAGTGGTAGCTACCACCTACCGGTAGATACCAGTAGGAATATGCCAAATTGGTAGCATTCACATCACTATTTATTCCTGAATAGATCTGGCAATACCGTTCTGGAAATTGGTTCCAAATCTATCAAGCTTTAGCAGTCAGTATTGGAGTTGGTACAGATGGAACAGTTTGGTTTGTCAACAGAAACGACAAAATCTTTGCACGCGTTAATGATACATGGTAAGTAATGTATTTGTTGATATTTTTACTTTCAATATTAATTTCCCTCAATTTAAAAGGGTAAAGGTCGATGGTGCGTTGGTTCAAATATCAGGTATTTATAAATTTTATGGTAAATTTTTGTTTCTTGGTGTTAATATTCATCTCATATTTTTATTTTTGCAGTTGGAGACAAGAATCATGTTTGGGGTGTAAGTCGTCAGAATGAAATTTTTTACAGGACTAATGGAGACATTAATGGTACTTGGGTTCGTGGTAAGAAAAATAAGAAAAATACATTATAGAATTTGTTGCCTTTATTAAAATCCTATTCATTAATTCATTAAATAATCAGTGGCAGGGGCCTTGAAACAAGTATCTGTAGCTGCTGATGGAACAGTATGGGGTGTTAATAATAATGGTGCCATTTTTAGATGGAACGGTGCTCTTTGGTACGAAAAAATTATATATATTTACCGTATATTATGGATCTTTTGGATTAATTTTTTTTTGTCTATAGGGAACTAATCCCTGGTAACCTTACCCAGATTGATGTTAGTTGCGCTTCATATATTATTGGCACAAGCTCCTCTTACGATATTTATCAATATCGTCGAAGATCATGGTTCAAGTACGACGACGGTTCTCTTGCATATGTCTCAATTAGTGTTGATGGTATTATTTGGGGTGTCGATGCAAATGGCCATATTTATACTCGACAGGATGGAGGATTTGATGGACCCGCTTTTAAATGAAAGAAATTTCCATTTCTTTATATTGAAATTTATAGTGCAATAATAGTAATGAAATTTTAAATTAATAAAAGTTATTAAACCATCCAATTCTAATCTATAAATAAAAAAATTTATTCAGAGATAACCAATACATACAATATTATTAAAAAATCGTTACTTGAAATATTTACATTCTTGACTAAAATTTGGGGTCTTTGCCTTGAAAATAGGGTTCCGAGGTCCCCAAACCAAAATTGAGATTTTTGCTAAATCTTAATTTATGAAGCACAAAGTTCATTTCGTGCAAATTTTATAACCAGTTAACTTAATATTAAAATGTGTTATGAAGTCCGGAAATTTGACGAACTAGCGGATATATTTATTTATTGTCGACGAAATGCGCACCACCCCATATCATATAATATATGTATTTCCCACCTTCAATTAAATGCGCGGTACTTATTATATTAATATTCACACAATACATTAAATTAAAAGTTCAAATAATAATTACAATTCCATTACAAGATTACAACAAAACCATTTAACCCAACATCATGAATTCCATGAGCACCCTTATAATAATAATTCTATACAACATCTACTCTACATTTACAGTATTACAAATATTTTCTTGTTCAGAATTCTTTAAGGTTTCATATTACGCGTCCTGAGAACCCTTTCAAAATCATCTGCTTACTCTATCTTTTGATTATTTTTCATAATGTTCAAAATTTTCTGAAGTATTCCGATTATTTCTTACGCAAAATTTATGTTTGTTGTATACTATTGTGGCTGATATTAATAATGAGAGAAAAACAATCAAGCTAACAATTATTATTACAATTTTTTGATGTTGAGATAATGATGAGTTAGAAATTACTGGATTTGAATTTGTTGGTTTTGAAATTTTTGGTTTTGAATTTGTTGGTTTTATTGGTCTATCCAGAATTGACGGTGGAACATATGTGTTAATAACGTAATATGCCATTATTCCTTGAAATGCGGAATTATAATCAAGTGCAACCNTCTAAAACGTGACTATTTCTACAAGTTCAATCGACCACGCTTAGATCTTGTCTGTTTTATCCTTATTAGTCAAATAATTCCTGGACAAATTCAACGATATAATCTCCTTATTAATGGTCGGAAATTATCACCATGGCGCAAAGATATTAAATTGGAATGGAAAAAAGCAGCATTAAAACAAGATATAAACAAAGACAAATATTTCATTGATTATAATCGTTGGATTTGTTCATGCGCCTCATTTTTAAAAAGTAGATTTTTTATATGCAAACATCTTGTCGCACCTGTTAGAATGATGGATAGTGGTTTTTTTGATAAAGTATAAATTTATTTTTATTGCAATTCAGATCGATATGTATATATATTAAACTAAAACTTTACATTAAAGGTATGTCAAAATAAAACCTATCCGCTTATATCCAAAACTGACCAAACAATTTGGAAGTTAATTAAAGAAGACAAAGTAATAAGCAACAATTTCACAAATTTATGGCATGAAAATATGAATCTGACTTCAGATAATGAAATAATTGCTGAAAAAACAGACGAAACAAATTCTAGCGATAATGAAAATGCAGACGAAATTGCTGAACGGCTATCAAAAATATTAAATGAGGTATATTGTAAATTTATAATTTAATAATATAATATAATTATTAATACTAAAATTTTATAGGCAAATACTTTTATTTCTAAGTCGTCTGAGCTCCCTCAGCAAAAAAAATGGCTGAAAAATATCGAATCAAATTTTAACCCGATAGAACGAATGGTTAATGATCTAAAAGGGTATGAAAATGCAAAAAAATCCAAAAAAACTTGGGCGGGGAGAAATAAAAATACATTTTATTGGGAATAAATTATATAATGTAGTTGTTTCAATTATATAATGTAGTTGTTTCTTTTACATTTATGAATAATGCAATATAGTACAAATAATTTGTCAATATAGCTAATACATTATTAAAACGTATGAATTATTCTGCAAAATTCAATTGTAGCGAATCAATTAATGCATATATATAATAATCAACTTATTCGAATTTTACATTCAAATTGTAGTGTATATAAATTTTAATATAATTTTCTGCTATTCAGTAAAGCATAATTCTTGTAATTTCGAAAACGGAACTTTAGTTCAGAAAATTTAAACTCAGTTTCGTAACTTTTTTTTAGGGGTATGCTAGGGTGGTTAGGAAAATCTGTCATCGGGCTTTTAATATATTTTTACTGAACTTAATCCATTTGATTTACTTGCCGATATAAAATATAATTGAAAGCCCGATGTTTGTTAATGTGAAATGATTACATTAAACATACATATATTTTGAACCACGATTATAAATGATTACATTAAACATACATATATTTTGAACCACGATTATACATGTGGGTCTAAATTATTTTTGGCCTGCCGTAATTCCGCAATGCAGAAATTATTTTAGGCAGTCTAAACCATAAATATTTTCGGCTGCCTAAAATATTTTAGGCAACCTAAATATTTTCGACTACTAAATGTTTTAAATGTTTTAAAACATTATTCTTCAATAATACATTATCGATTATTCTCTGTTACTACATTTTTTTTGCATTATTAATTCATACTTACGTATCTGTTCTCTTATAAATCAAGTATACCTGTTTGCTACCAAAGATAGTAATTTTTTAATTCCTTTGCATATTCTTAAAATTTTTGCCAAGGTACAAAATATTCGAATAAATTAAAATTGCTTGCATGTAGTTTACATAAGTACGTAATGATTAAAATAGTTCAAGTGATACGATTTTCTAATTTTCAATGAATATTCGAATGTATTCTTGTAATGTATGAAAATTGTAGATATGTAATATTTAGACGAGCATATATTCATTATTATTCGCTTTTTTTTATTAATATTTTTTTTTAATTATTTAATTTTTTACTTTATTATTTTATTGCAATTTTATTTGGATACATTAATTCGATTTTATTGAGTTTTTATTTATTTAATGGAACCAGGTTCACTCGGTTTCAATCAACTCACCAGTATTACTTCACAGAAAACTTAATTTCGCAGATTATTTTGTAATCGATTAATTCTGTTTCATAAAAAGTTATTTCACCAAAAGCTAATTTCGTAGGTAAATTAATTCTAATCATTGTTAAGTTTGGGTTTACCTTTTTTGCGGAACACTAGTCACATGGTTATGCAATTGGGTAAATCATGTAGTACAAACAAATCACATGGGCGGACATTAATATATGCTCGTCTATGCTATCTACAATTTTCATACATTACAAGAATACATTCGAATATTCATTGAAATTTAGTATTCGTAATAGTTGAACTATTTTAATTATTACATACATACGTATGTAAGCTACATGCAAACAATTTTAATTTATTCGAATTTGTACCTTGGCAAAAATTTTAAAAATTTGCAAAGGAATTAAGAAATTACTTCTTTGGTAGCAAACAGGTATACTTGATTATAAGAGAACAGATATGTAAGTATGAATTAATAATACAAAAGAATATAGTAATAGAGAATAATCGATAATATATTATTGAAGAATAATGTTTTAAAACATTCAGCAGTCTATAATATTTAGATTGCCTAAAATATTTTAGGCATTTTAGGCAGCCGAAAATATTTACGGTTTAGACTGCTTAAAATAATTTCAGCATTATAGCATTACGGCAGGCCAAAAACAATTTAGACCCACATGTATATGTACAAGACGATGTGAGTGCATTCTACGTGATAATGTAAAAATTCAAATTTTTTAATCATGTAAATTTTTTTACTGTTGTGCTTTTTTTTTATTGATTATGCGATTTTTTATTTAAATTATAAAGTAGTTTTTAATATAACTATAATTTATACAAATTTATATTTTTGTTCAATTTCTTTTTTATATAAAATTTTATATAAATTTTTATCACTTTTTATTTATGCAAATGAGTGTTTATTATATAAGTAATATTATTAATGGTCATATAATTTTTATGACTTGGTCATACATTCTTATCTTTTTAATTTTTCACCAATTGAGAAATAATTTACTTCGTTTCAAAAATTTAAGAATGACTTAAGTCAATTTGCAATCAACCTAAATTGTGAACAATTATAAATAGATTATACTTTTATAACACGTGAGTATGGGTAATAAAAAGTGCTGACTAGTTAGAAATTGAAATTACAATTCTTTCCAAAAATGAACAAAAAGATCATTGCTTTTAACTAAAATAGGATTTCTTAAAAAATCAGCATAAGTGACCGACTACATTTCTTGTTACATCAGAAACGTGATCGCCAAAAACTCAAAAATATTTTACAGTAACATGTGATAACCACAAAATGCATGTAAATTAAATTTACATATTCTCACCTTCTTGAACTACCATTAATTATTAACATCGGCTTTGCATAATATATAATTAATAATCAGTAACGTCATCTTTGCATCAAAAAGCGTGATCTACATGCAAAAATGAATAAATTACTCCTACCAAAAAAGGATTTTGTGAAAATCAGCAAAGTGGACATCAAAAAAATTGAACGACCACATTTCATTGGGGTATTCGGTCAACAATGTTTGACAAAACTATATGTGGTATTATATGGAAATTAATTATTGGAGATTTTTTTTTTGAATTTAATGATCAGGATAGTGATCGATCACTTTTTATATATAATTTAATAGTAAGGAATGACTTGTATGTCTAGAGCGAAAATAGCTTTATTTTTTTCAATTATTTTAACACAAATCGATTCTTAAACACCTTTATAACAAAGTTGCGTTAAAATATTGTATTCTATTATTAAATTTTTTGCCCACAATAAAAATACCTCTCTTAGAATAGTTACAACATGAAATAGAATTTTTGTAAAGAATCAGCATGAAATTTAAATATTAATGTTAAAAAAGGTTCAATGTAATTTTGTTATAAAGGTGTTTAAGAATCGATTTATACTAAAACAATTAAGAAAAATAAAGCTATTCACTCTAGACATCTAAAAACACACAAGTCACTCTTTACTATTAAATTATATATAAAAAGTGATAAAAAAATCCCAGTCACTATAGATCACTATCCTGATCACAAATTAAAAAAATCCTTAATAATTAATTTTTATATGGTACCACATATAGTTTTGATTTACATAACACCCCATGTTACAGATTCCATGTGATGGTACTGGTATAACTGTCAGTTTTATGAATTTGACTGTCTACTTGTACAAAATTAACTGTTTAAGAGTATGGACTAGATCAACAAAACCTGTATTAGATATACTGTAGAACTGAATGTAAAGATTAGTAAAAATCTTAACCATTGGTGCATATTGTTTTACTAAAATATATGGTATGGATAACCAAGAATGTACCGTATGGGTATAAAATACCTAAATTCGATTATCGTTTTTACTATATCCGTTTTACAAAAGCTGTAACCGGATGGCCCCTAAGGATAAACGGATAACCCTACGGATAGACAAATAATCCCTACGGACTGGTTAACCAGCGGATATTACGGAGTATATAACACACGTACGTGTTTACTAGTTTTAGTTTATGCTTATAAAAAAAAAAAAAACTCATCACAAAATAACAAAATGACGGTGTCGAAAGAAAATATGAGAAATCATGATTCTGAATAATTAGGGAAATGATTTCTAATGTTTACTATTAATCTCTTGATTTCAATGGGCGGCGCATCGATTATAAATTAAAAACCCTAGCGTCAAATTTTATCAAATATAACTCCAAAATAGCAAAAAAAAAAAAAAAAAAAAACACTTTCAGCATTTCTATTGGGCAAAGAAAATTTAACTATACATCGGCTGAGCTGCCCACTAAGGTGCGTCGCCGGCCGATGGGCCCGGGTCAGCAGTATCACCAATTATAATGATTCCATGATTTTAGAGTGAGGGTAAAACTAATCGTTTTATCTTCATTCTTATCATGGAAATCATTGTAATTCTAAGTATTGTCATATTAAAAATTTAATATCAGAAAAATAGATAGTAAATGAGGGTTGAAATTTATTATACAGATAATAAATTAAGCACAGACTTTGAACGTACCTAATTACTGGCATTAAAAAAAATGCAATTTATTTCCATATTTCTTTTCATACTCGAAAATGATTCACATTTAATTGTCAAGGTTTATTGCATTAATGCATGCATTACCTTTTTATATGTAGATTACTCATAACTGCGCATTCCATAAATGATCTTAAATAAAGCGTAGGTCAATTAAATAAAATATACCGATTTAACTTACTGTAAAAGGTACCTAGTTAGAATTTACAAATATTTTTTTGAATACATTCGCAGATATATCCAAATATTCAGCCCAGATAGCTTAAATATACGTATGTACATCTATGATGTAGATTATATCTTCATGAGTGCTTATTCTACATGATTATTTAACATTTCTAAGAACGGAATCAACATCATGTAAAATAATTACGTACAGTATAAGTATCAGCTTTTTTTACACAACAAAAAAGTCTTTATTAAAATAATTGACAAAATTATATATAAAATTATTTTTACAATATAGTCATGAAAAGCATTTTAATAAATATTATATTCTTTGTTTTTGCATTATCAAATTATCTGATAGTTAATAGTCAAGAACAAAAGAACCATTGGCGAAATTATGGAATATAACAAATGATGAAATACCTAAATATTTAAATATTGAGAAGAACTTATCTATTGCGGATGAAATCTTAAAGCCATTATTGGATGATGATGATTTTGGTGGAACTTATCTCGATGTATTACAAAATACGATATTTATTAATACTATAAACTTCACTAAAGCCGAACAAATAAAAAACCTTACCCAAATAAGTCAATATATAAATCTATTAAACTTTTCAAGTGCACGTAATTCTACTGCTAGATTAAATTATGGAATTCAAGAGATAAAAAAATTTTCTAAATTCTATAGACCTACTACTTTTACGGTTTATATTGATGCAAAAGTTAATAATATTGTCATAGGCTCATGCAGTGAAAATCGTAATAAAAATGCAGCATTTATAAATCGTGCTAAAATATATTATCCAATCTTCGATTATTATTTTTGTAATAGAACAGATAATAATATATCTAGTCTAAATAATATGAAACTTGAAAATAGAAATATAGTTGAAAGAATATTAGCTGGAGATGGTTTACTTCGATATAATGATATTAATAGAACTGGAGAAGAATGTTCAGCGGGTTTTTGGGCTCGAGTTGCAAATTTTTCTTACATTGCAACTGCAGGACATTGTTTTGAGAAAGATGTTTATTTTTATCTCTTTCCATGGAATTCATCTGATTTCAAAAAAATTCGTATTGGGCGAATGTTATCTCATTACCTAGATACAATGGATTTTGGCTTAGTTTATATAAGCAATAAAAATGTTTCACCAGTACCGAGTATAAGGAATACAGATTCTATACAATATAAAGAATTATTAATAAAAGATCATATAGTTGTATCTAGCAATGGTGCTCATTTATGTATTTCTGCCCTTAAATCACATGTTAAATGTGGATATGTAAAAGCGTTAAGTGGATTTGCTGAAGCTATAAATGAAGATGGACTTTTTGAAAATATATTTGTTGTAAGCATGCATGCGTTAGAAGGTGATAGTGGAGGGCCCGTATTTTCTTATAAACAAAATCTTATACATACAAGTCTGAATGGTATAATATCGTCAGGTTATGGTTATGATATTAATGGTGATATTAATAATGCTATTATTGAAGTTATGCCTATAGATTTTATTTTAAATCGAACTGGTATCAATGTTGTTACAGCTAATTAGTGGTTTGAGACTTTGGTTATTTTTTTATAAGCTTTTACTATTATGTTATGTTCAAACTATATTTGATCATGTTCTAACTTAATGTTATGATTATGAAATTTTAAAGATTTTAATAAATGTTTAATATCAATTGCCACATTTATTAATGAAAACTAAGCAATTCAACTTATAACTTACTTAAATCGCTGCATTACTGTATTATGGCACATTGGAGTGATCTGAACCAAATAAATCAAACCTATATATGATCGCTAAATATTTTAAAATTACAGTATTATATAACGTATTTTATATAGAGTATTGCTAACTTTCCCACCTGGTGATGTTTAACTACCCTATATTTACCAATCAGATCGCAGGATCTTGTGTAACAAAATAAAGATAATTTTAAGAAATTTAAAAAAAATTAAAAATTATCAATATTGCAAATTTTTATTACAAAAACTAGCTTTGGGCTATTAAATAACGTTTTTAGCATTTAAATTTGCATATAAATAATTTACACACTAACTTAATATAGCCAATATTCTAACTCCAGTCTTTAAAGAAAATTTTTTAATAAAAAACATCTATAAAATAAAGGGTGGTTAAAATTTATAATTTTAACCAGGGGTTAAAATTAGTTAAATTCTTTTTAGAGTTTTGAAACCCTATTATTATAGGAATGAAATTAAACTAAAATTTCAAGTTTTATAATAAGTTATAAATATTAGATATTATAGTATTTAAATTTATTTGGTCAACACTATAGATGCTAGTGAAATTAATTTCACCAATTCACCAATTCACTACCAATTCACCTATAGTGGTGAAATTATTTCACCACATTTTACCACATTTCATTAGCATCTATAGTCAGCACTAACATAAAATTTAACTGATATAAGTTACATAATTTAATGTTAAGATACTATATTATCAGTAAATTAAAAGAAAATTAATTTAAGTTACTCATGCTTTTTTTTTTTTTTTTTAGATAAGTTACCCAATTACTTTGATGTTAATTATAAATTTGGCTGATAATAAGTCAAGTAAAACAACTCCAGTGTTACCACTCTAAAAAATTTTACAAATTTTAAGATCAAAGTGTAATAGAAAAGAAATTAAAAGAATAAAATAAATTATTGATCAATCATAACTCAAAGTTTATCTATAAATTACCTTCTGCATACTAACAAAAAGTTTTCTTTAACAACTTTTGGTATTAATGAGACTCTATCTATCATAATGTAGCAGTAAATAGTTTCAGCGAAAATTTTCATTTTGTAAAGCTAGAGTAATATTGAATGTAAAATTAATGCCAAAAGTGGTTAATTATAATTTCTGAGAGGTGATAATTTATCTGTTACCTTTGCAATTGGTAATTTATGTCAGGGATGATGCTGAAATCCACGTGATCTATGTATTATCAGATCTCCTACAATTTCTAAAAAATCGTATAAACAATCAATCTATTAGTAATCAAAACAATCCGAATGCTATAACTGGTCGGTATGCCTATATGCGCATAAATCGCATTCTTGATACCTATATACAGAAGACCTTCTAACTGTATCAAAAAGGTGACCCTAACCTAACCCTAACCCTAACCACGAAGCAAAAAGCGTCTATAAAAACCACTAACAAAAAAAAATTTAGTTAAATCTAGTATAGTTCATGGTTAGGGTTAGGGTTGGGTTAGGGTCACCTTTTTGATACAGTTAGAAGGTCTTCTGTATATAGATATCAAGAATGTGATTTATGCAACATATAGGCATATATTGAATTAACCCAACCACTACATTCGATTGTTTTGATTACATAGTGTAGATTGATTGTTTATACGATTTTCAGAAATTTTAGGAAATCTGTTGCATACGAAGATCACATGGATTTCAGCATTATCCGATTTCAGCATCATCCCCGACAATTTATGAGGCTAGTTTAAGTTCTATTTCGCAATAAGTATAAAACTCGAAAGTTACAAAGTTATATCATTAACAGTACAGTTAAATTTAAGAATGCCATAATAAATGCCTAGACTATGAATAGTGCTAATAGACAATAACCATTTGATTATCATTAAATAAATAACCAATTCTAATGCTAACTCTAAAACATCCACAGAAATTTACTCTGTCCCTAAGCAATGTCCATAGGATTTCTACATATTAAAGATAGCAAAAATAGGTGATGATTATTGGATATATTTGAACCCAAGATATTAACTCAAGAATAAAAATACTAGTGTTTTATAATTAATGACTCAGCATCCGATTTCATATAAAATAGATGACATACAGTATTAATTTCAAAATAATGTGTTCTCAAGCAACTCCCTCAATGTGATTTGATAGAGATTTCAATTATTGCAATAATTGTGATTGTTATTTGAGTAGACAATCCTTGCTTTATTTATGTTTTCAGCAAATCGTAGCAAAAAAAAAAAGAAATAGGTGATTATCCAATAACAAATATAATCCATTCAGCAAAAACTAAGGTAGGGTATAACTAAATACATAAAACATATAAAAAAAATTACCTTGTTTATATCTGGGGATATAACTCAAGTTGGGGTATAACCCAGTGGGGATATAAACCAGGTAAGACTGTAATAATTTTTACGATTATAATTTCACTAAAGATCTATGACATTAAGTAAAGTGCTTGAACAACCTTTTTTTATTCTATCAATAAGTAGTTATAGCCAATTGTTAACTCGATGATAAAAAAGGATTGTCTGCATCTTCAGACTTTTTTTAGTTAAGCAACAATTTACTCTATCAGTTTTTTTGACCTCTGACTATTTAAACTTTTATATCCAATTTCCAATCAATTGATTTAGGCACTTGAGAACACCAAAAGTGATATATAAATTCTATTTTTTTTAAAATTAATAATTTTACAACATTGCTTATTGTTAAATGTCTACAAAAAAAGTTAATTTTATCACCGGCTACAACTATTTAATTTTCTGATTCATAATGTTAAAACAAAAAAAAATTTTTTAAATTCCCACTTATTTTTGAAATAAGTTAATTCTGATTTGCAAATTTGGTTAATACTATAAGGAAGAAAACCTCACAATCAGATTAATTCTATTTAGTTAAATCGAAATAAATCCAAATCTTTAAATACAATTTTTTTTTTTATCCTTTTGATATCTAATTTGTATATCATGACATTTAAATTTGTACAGTACCGGACAGCAAAAACCTTCCAATTTTTTTTTTAGGCCGCCAAAATTGAGAATTTTATAACAATTCTGATTGGCCAATTTTTGTATAACAAAATTTTGATTGGTTAAAAATATAAAAATATTTTTTTTTATATAATAAACACCAAAATTTTGGATTTTTATATAAATATTAACCAATCAAATTACAAGCACATTGATTTGCATCAATCTGATTGGTCGATTGTCCTGAGCCAAATTTCTGCTTTACTATTAAAGTTGCTAAACTTTAAACCCTTATAACTTCTTTAAAAAGCAAGATATCAAAAAGCTGTTTTATAGATTTGTAGTTTAGTTTACAAATAAAAAATTTGTAAGAGGGATTTTAAAATAATTACTTGTTGTAAAGTTATTAGACTTTAAATAATGCTGAAAAAATGGATAGTTTTCGCTAACTGGTACTGTGTATCATGTACGTATGTACATACGAATTTAAATGTCATGTCATACGAATTTAAATATCATGTACGTACGTACATATGAAATTGATTTCAAAAAGGGATGCTCATGAGATTTACTAATTTTTTCCATTATTATTGCTCAATCATATGACTTTATTTACAGTACAAGGAAAAACATATGGGGATTCTGTCTGCTATCATTTTACCGGCTTTGTAATACATAGTAAGATAACTAGATCCTAAATATTTTTAACCAAATCAACTATATGCTTTTATGCAAATTGCACTAAGAAACAAACTATTTCATTCTAAGAATACCAAGAAAATCTCATAGCCACAAAGAGAATCAGTTAAATTAATTGCATTATATATAGCGTGAATGCAATACTTACCCATAGGTCTTTGCACTACTATTTCAGCCACAGAGCCTAATCCAAATATGAGGTTCTTGCTAATGATGTCTGATGCAACTCACGTGACCTAACGCAACTAGTATTGGAATATGACCAGGTCATAACAGGTCTTATCAAAGTTTAATTAGTAAGATTATATGACAATAGTTATTTAATTTTATTAATTAAACTTGGTAATATAATCTGTTATGACTTTGTCAAATGATCTTAGCAATTGAACTTAGTAATATGACCTGCTATGATCTGTTATAGGACTTTTTTGTGATATGACCTGTTATGACTGGTCATAACAGGTCATATCACAAAAAATTTATATAACAGGTTATAACAGATCATATTACTAAGTTCAATTGCTAAGTTCATTTGACAAAGTCATAACAGATTATATTGCCAAGTTTAATTAATGAAATCAATAACTATTGTCATATAATCTTACTAATTAAACTTTGATATAAACTGTTATGACCTGGTCATATTCCAACACTGAACGCAACTACTCATGTGACCTTAAAACATAATGGTTATGCGTCATATGTCAGTGACACAACTTATGGTTTCATTAAGTTGTGTCAAGATTTCGTTATTCTTCATCAGCTGCATCAAGCATCTATAGTCCTTGCACTACTACTGTAGGCATGGAGCTGATCCTAATATGAGGTCCTTGCACTGCTATTGCAGCCACAGAGCCTAATAAAAAACTAGAGATCCTTGTATGCTATTCCAATTGTGAAGTCTGATAATAACATGAGGCCCTTGCACTGATATTGCATCTGCGGAGCCTAATGAAATAAAAGGTCCTTGCACTAATACTGTAGCTGCAGAGCCTATTTACAATATGAGGTCCTTGTGCTGCTATCATAGCCATGGAGCCTAACCAAAATATGAGTCCTTGCCTAATTACCATATCAAGTCCTTGTACTGATATCACAGCCACAGAGCCTAATAAAAACATGAGATGAGGTCTTTGCACTGCTATCAACCATAGAGCAAATCAAAACATGGGCCCTTGCCCTACTACTATAGCCATAGAGCCTAATGAGGTCCTTGCACTACTATTGTAGCTATGGAGCCTAATCAAAGCATGAGGCCATTGTAGCCATAAAGCTTATTATAATAGAGGCCCTTGCATAGTCATGGAGCCTGATCACACTTACACTATTGTCATAATCATGAAGCCTAATTATCAATAATCTTTGTACTGCTAATCACAACCACAGGATCTAACTACTAAATATAAGATTCTTGCACTGCTATTGCAGCTATAAAACCTAGTCACAATATGAGGTTTTTGTACTACTATTGCAGCTGTGATGCTTAATTATTGAAAAAGAGGTCTTGCACTGTTATTATAGTCACAGAACCTAATCACTAATGTGATGTCCTCACACTGCCATTATAACCATTGTCCGAAGGGTGGGAAGGGTGAGATGATAGAGCCAGCCTTCACTACAAGGCGAGCAATAGTAAAAAGAAAATAACTTTTTAACTAAAAAAACACCCTTAAATATCTTTCCTTTTTCATTTATCCATAGTATGTAATCTGATTTCAACAATCATATGCAATTTCAATATACACTAGAAAATACCTGCATCAAACAAGATACCATACAACCCAATAAGGGGGCATCCATAAATAACGTTATGTACCCCCTCATAGTAGCGCTGGACCCCCCTCTACTATATAAAAAAATTTTTCAAAATCCGTATGTTTATATATAAAATTTTACAAAAACTTGAATATATTATGATGCAGTGATCCAATCTGGATAATTTTGGTACCATTCGATTCGTCTCTATGAGACGAATCCAATGGTACCAAAATCATTTCATTTGGATAACTGGATCACGTTTTATTAACGAAATACTATTGATTTTATAGTAATTTTATAAGAAAACATAATAACCAATAGTATTTCGTTAATAAAACGTGACCCAGTAATCCAAATCGAATGAAATTGATATCATTCGGATCCTCTCCTCGAGAAGATTCGAACGGTACCAAAATCACCCAATTTGGACTACTGGGTCAAGTTTTAGACAAATTTTAATAAAAAAATTGCATTATGTTGGGGGGACCCACTTACATAGTGGAAAATCGTTATATTTGGGGGACCCCCCAAACATAACGTTATTTATGGATGCCCCTAACTATCAAAAATCCATAAAAGGATAATTCAACAAATTGAACATGTAATCTAATAAAGTCATCTAATCTCGCAATAATGATCGCCCCGTCATCTGTTGCTTCATTGACAGGCTTCTTATCACTTTCTATTGAACAGATAAAAATTTTATTTCTCATTGAACAAAATATTTTACATAAAAGCGTCGCATCAAATAAATTTTTTTAATTAATTTTTTTAATTAATTTTTTTAATTAATTGTTTTTTTTAATTAATTTTTTTTAAATTTTTTGTGAATGTTCTTTTTGTAATAATCCATAAATATTATAAATAACTTTTCGCCATTTAATAATACTAACATTTGGTAGCTCTCATAAATTCAATAGTGCCTAATAAACACACTTGCACAATCAATTAAACAATTGCCCAGATAGAATTTTTTGCTTGAGCAACCGAAATAATGTATAAGTACAAAATATATAAAACAAATTAAGCCAAACAATTTTGTTTTATAAAAATTAAAAATTTTATTTAATAAAGTGTAAACTATATATATAATAGCATGTTATATAATATAAGATTTTATTCTGAACAACTTTTTCTAAGTTAGGCCATGCAAATAAAATTAATTGGTTCTCGTAACATCTTAAGACCCAACCAAGGGCACCGGCACTCGGATATTATTGTTATAATCTAAAAAATGTTATATAAATTTTTTAAATACTAAAACCTCTTTATATAAAAATATGTATAGTAATCTTAAAAACTATATAAAATAACATTTGACTTTTTTAAAAAAATTCACCCGGCCAGGTTATGAGAACCAATTTTATTTATATACGTGGCCTTATAAAGATAGATTGTTTTAGTAAAAAAAATGTTTTATAAGAAAAATCAAAAATTTTCAAAGTTAGCACATATAAAACTTTTTTTGCTAAAACAATCTACTTTTTTAACTAAGCAAAAGTTGTTTAACATAAAATTTTACATATAATACTTAAATGTAAATATAGATTAAATTAGTAAAAAAAGTTTTGTATGTGCTAACATTGGAAAATTTTTGTTTTTTCATATAAAAAATTTTTTTTACTATTACTATACAATCTAGTAAATTGACCTGTCTAAAAAATCTTCACCCAGGTCACCCGAGGGTGGACAATATGCCACCTGGGTGAAAACAGATCTGTCCAAAAAAAGGCACCACCCAGGTTACCCAACAGGTAACCCGACAGGTTACCCATTGGGTCACCTGGGTCATATAAAAAAAATTTTCAGGTGGTTAAAATACTTTTAATATAACTAGTGATTTGACTCGGATGGGTGTAACTAGAGATGGGTTTCATGTGTGCACATGATTCTTTAATCATGCACATAAATGCGCATTAATGCACATATTTCTGAATCATGTACATTTTATCTCATCAAAATTTTATATAGAAAAATCAAATATAAAATAACTTTCTAATCTATCTGAATATTTCAATTCTGGGTCTGCTCAATTTAATATTTTTGATTGGTTATATCTGAAAAATATGATCTAAATAAAGGAAAACTAGCAGAAATATATAAGATGATTATGACTATTATTATGGTTGAAACATTTGAGTAATTATTATATCATTTTTTAATGCCCTTATTAACACCCTTAAACTATACAAATTGTGAATGTAAATTTTCCAAATTTACTTTTGTTGTTTGATTGCCTAAAATTACAAACTATTTTGGGCTAAAAAGTTCACGAATTTGAAAACATTTTATATAATGGTCTCATGTTCAAGAATAAGTGCAAGTACAAAAAGACAAATACTCCGCTATAAATAAATCATATGATTAATAAAAAAAAGTAAGTATATATATTAGTAAATATCAAAAAAGTTACATCTAGCCAAATATTTAATGATTGATTTCTAGAATTTTTGGTCAGAATTTTTGCTATTCAGATTATCTGATAATCAACTAATTTTTTCAGTGACTCGTAGTTTTATATCGATCTACCAAAAAGGTTATTAATGAACTAAAACTAATATAGCAATATAAGGTTTTCTCTTTGCAACACTTATTTTAAAAATTAGTATTTACCAATAAAACTAAGCTGCATACTATCTGTTATTAGATGAAGTTTACAATTAGCAAATTTGTAAAAATTTATATATATAGGCAAAGAATCAATATATAGTATCTTTATTTAGATATATTATTAATTGTAAAGATAAAAATTAAAAATATTTTTATTATATGGTATCTGCATTTTATATAGCATGCGCATTTTATTATAAAATGCGCATTTTTTCATCTCTAATCAATATAAATTGCATTAATTTGTATTGGGTCACTGCCTGTAGGTGCCCTGTGGGTTGACCACAGGTCACCCATAAGTCAACCCATAAATCATCTGTGGGTCAACCCACAGGTCACCCATGGGTTAACCCACCCGTTTTCACCTGGGCTATTACAACTTAGCCTGGATTACCCACCCACCCGTGAGTGACCCAGGTAACACCCATCTGGGTCAAAATACTAGTACAATTTATATTTATGATTTAGAAAAGGTTATTCAGAATAAAATTTTACACTATATACTTTGATATTGCTTATTTATTTTTATATTTTACTAGTAAAATTTTATATTTTATTAGTAAAATTTTAATTTTTAAAAATTAAAATTTTTTTCCTACAAAATCATGCGATTTGATTGGCAGAAATCAGGTGCAACAAATTTCTATTCTCTAAAAATATAATCTAAATTCATTCACTAAAAATTTTTATTAGTTGAAACTAGATTGTCTGCACTGTAGTAGTAGTACTTTTTATTATTATTATCCAATTCAAAGAACTTTGTAAATAGTTTTGTAGTTCATTTTTGGTGTTATTATTGAAGTTTATTTGTTATTCAATAGAGTTTTTAGCAATACTATATTTATTATTTTGTTTATTATTAGTATATTGCAATTTGTGCTTTTAGATCTGAATTTGGGTTGGGTCTGGTATGTCTAGTCCAGATATAGATCCAAACTCAAACTCTAAATTTCACTAAATTTCAAACTTAAACCAAACTCAAATTTAATTATAAGTTTGGCCTAGATCTGGTTTAAAGTTTGCAAACTGTCTGACTAAGTCTAAATATAAATATATGTATATTTGGATACTAATAAAGTTTACTTAGAGTAAGAAGTAAGTATCAATTAGTAAAATTTAGATAATCATAGCATTTTGTATAATTTTATTAATAAAATTATTGAAAATGTTATTTGTTATATTAGAATCCTGAAATATATATAGATAGGTCAGATATTAGTTTGCTTATTTTTTGATGTTTTTATACAAATCTTTTCTATTTATATAATTTTTTGTTTATTTTTGAGGTATTTTCTTCAGATTTTTCTATTTTTGGTAATTTTATAATTAACCTGATCTATCTATGTATATTTTGGGAACTTGTTATATTGCTTAAAATTTTATTAATTGATTATAACTTTTTGTACTTGATTAGAACCAAAAACTATATCAAATTTATTATTGAATTTTTTAAATTAAAGTTTGAAATAATCTCTAACTAGTAGTTTTTGAGTCTTTTAGCCTATTATAAAGAGTATTACTTTAAAGTTTAGTTGTCTTTTACTAAATAAATTTTCTATAGTTAGTTTTTATAATAACTTTAATAGAGATTTTACAAAGCATAAACCTCTATAAAAGTTATGTATTTATAAAACCTAAAACACAGAAAAATTATTTAGTAATAAAAAACTGATCTTTATATATTGACTAGATCTAAGAACTATTAAACAATTTGTTAACTTATATTTTATTTAATAGAATGTTTTCATATACAAAATTTTTTAAAAAAAAATTTAAAATATTCAATTGTTATTATAAACTCAAGAATTGTAAAATATATAATGTGTTTGAACCCAGGCATTGTTCCAAGCTAAGGTTTTTAATTGTTTTTTTATTTTAGTTTTTAATTTTATTAAGTTTTAGGATTAGATATTTTTTAAAAAATAAGCTTTTAATTTTTTTGGTTATAAATCTAGTATGGGTTTAAATAAATCTAGTACTTGGTATAGTTTAAATAAACTTAGTATCTATTATATGTTTAAATAATAGTACCTGGTATAAATTTAAATAAACTTAGTACTTAATAGGTTGAAATAAATTTGGTACTTAGTATAGGTTCAAATAAATCTAACATTTGGTATAGGTTTAAATAAACTCAATATCTGATATAAATTTAAATAAATCTAAAATCTGGTATAAGTTTAAATAAATCTAGTATTCAGTATAGGTTTAAATAAACCTAGTATCTAATATGGAGTGTCTACAATTAAAAGGGCCCATATATATAAGGGAGCCAGGGTATTATGGCGAAGGAGGGTATTATGGCGAATTTGTAATATCTTGCGATCCCGTGATTCAAATCAGATGATTTTTCACCATTTGAATTGTCTCAATAAGACAATTCGAATGATATAAAAATTATCTGATTTGAACTGCTGGATCACAAGATAAGAAAGAATAAGAAAGACAGATAACAAATTGGGTATTATGACGAACTACCGATTATGCATTGTAACGAAACATGCATTGAATATTGCGAAAAACTATTTATTAATTAAACAGGTTTACTTAAGTACTTTAATTAAATATCACGTATCATAATGAAATCGGGTTAAAATGAAATAGGGGTTTCTATTTAACTCTCTAAAACCCACTTATACTTGTTATAAACTCTACTCCAAAAACTAAAAAATGTGAGCTAAAAATCTTTATTTTTTGACGGTCTGTTAATTGTTTTATTTCATTTTAATCAGTCAAAATTAAACGATTAATGTAATTTACATCGCGCGTTTTAGTTTAGAACATTCGCATTTTTTTTTTTTAGATCGTGTTTTGTAATAACTAATCAAATTTCAATAATTTAGATCAGTGATCAATATTTACTTGTACATTCTTATAAAGATAATGATAATTTTATCTAACTATTATAGTTTAAATAAAGTGCATATTACAGTAAAATTTGCCACGATACTTTCAAGAATTATAATAAACCAATATGCTACCAGTTTCTTATCTTAATTGGCAAAAAACTATTCGAGCAGCGCTTGATGAATTAAATAATTACCCTTCTGATTCTACATGCCCAAGTGTTAATAAATTTGCAAAGAGCTTTGGGATCCCAGAAACCACTCTTCGACGTGTTGTAAAAAACAATGGACCTCTTAATCGTTCAGGCCCACCAACTATACTTACCGAGCATGAAGAAACTCAACTTGCAGGTTATTGTATTAATGTACAAAGACTCGGGTTTGGTCTAACAAGATCTGGTGTTAACCATTGTATAATGGAGATCTTGAGGCTAAACAAGCGAACACACCCTTTTGGGAATAGTGGGCTGGGTCCAGATTGGTGGGCACGTTTCTTAAGGGATCACCTGAGCTATCATTTGCACACCTCAAGAATTATCGGAAGCACGTGCCCAACGAACCAATGTGACTATTGTAAAGGATTACTTTGAAAAACTTGGTAATATCATTGATGAAAATTCACTTACCTCCACACAGATTTGGAATATGGACGAAACTAGTTTCATCCTTATTCCTAAATCTAAAAAAGTTGTTGCGCAAAAAGGTGCATGCCAAGTTCACAAAGTGGCACATGGAAATACCCACGATCATATTTCTGTAGTGCCAACTATTTCGGCTGCTGAGTCATGTATACCATCTTTACTAATCTATAAAGGTGTTCGTGCAATTCCCGGTCTATTGGAAGGTGCACCTCCCAGAGGCGTTATGGGTTTCACAGATACTGGATACATGTGTGAGGATCTTTTCAAATGTATCTCAACCATTTCATTAATTCTACTCCACCTATGCGTCCAGTTTTATTGATTCTTGACGGGCACAAAAGTCACATTAACTATATGAGTGTCAACTTTTGTTACAACAATAACATCCTTCTTTTTGCATTACTACCTCATACAATGCACGTTTTACAGCTATCCGAAATTCCATTTGCTAAATTAAAAAAAGAGTATGGTAAAACGTGCGATAAATATCATAACAATAATAACAGCAAAATAGTAACAAAGCATACCTTTGCAAAGATTCTTGGTCCCGTTTTTGCTGAAACTTATACCCGTTAGCTATTCGTAATGCTTACAAAACTACTGGGATATGGCTCTTTAATCCTAGTGCGATTAGTGAGGATCGTTTAGATCCTTCTTTGGCAACTGAACAATTTACTTCAAATAACTTACCTGTTGTTCAGTTGACCAGTACAACTCTAACATCACCACCACTTGCATGACCAAATCATTCTCATTCCACTCGCCTAAATTTAGAAGAAACTAATATTTTACTTAGGAATGAGAATGATTTGTTAAAATCCCAGGTTGCAAAATTAAGTGAGAAGTTGAAAACGTATAAGAGCCCTGGAACATGTGCATTGCGCTTGGCACTTAAGTATCCCATTTCGCAGGCTCAAAATTCGCAAGAGACATCTAAATCCACATCATCTAAAAAAAAGAAAAAAAACACTCCCTTTTGCTCGATTATTGACGAATGAAGAAAGTTGGCGTTAAATAAAAGAGCTAAATGACGAAGCTGAACGAAAAGCTGAAGAGATTAGGCAAAAAAAAGAGATCGCAGCTCAAAGAAAAGAAGCAGCAGCTAAAAAAAAGCTGCAACGGCCCAAAAAAAGCTGAAACGGCCCAAAAAAAAGCTGAAACAGCCTCAAAAAAAGCTGAAACGGGCCAAAAAAAAGCTGCAACGGCCCAAAAAAAGCTGCAACAGCCCAAAAACAGGAAGTAGCCAATCGAAAAAGGGGCCGACCAAAGGCTAAATCTAATTTAGAAAATGAATCGGGTTAGGGAAAAGGTGAAAAAAATTTTTTTTACTACCAAAATTAAATTCGCCATAATACCCCCTTCGATCAAAATTCTGGATTTATAATACGTTGCACATGATGATGATCTTTTAGTCGATCCCGATTTTTATGCTTCTTTTTTTTTTATTGATATATTCTTGAATGCATTATATATCAATAATGATAAATATTTGGGTGCTAATGTGAATTAATAAAACATTTTTATAATAGCAACTTTAACTTCACCATAATACCCCTGGCTCCCTTATATTTTATTTTGAGATATTTGAGTTTAATTATTTGTTTTGATTTTTAGACTGATCTGAGATCAATTAAATTTCATGATATTAATTGATTAAAGATGGCAGGTGACTATTGAGTAAACTCATGACATGTTGGCTTTATGCAGACTCATGCAATTTTTTTTTTTACATTATCTTGATTTTTTATTATGTAAATCAACTTTCATTTATAATTAAAAAGTCAATCATATCAAAATTTATATGAATCTAATGAAAACTCATTTTTCAAAAAATGTATAAATGGGCCCTTTTAATTGGGACACCCTATATAGTTTTAAATAAATCTAGTATTTGGTATAGGTTTAAATAAATATGGTACTTAGTATAGATCAAATAAACCTACTACTTGATAAAGGTTTAAATAAACTCAGCATAGGTTTTTATTTAAAATTCTATCAGAGTTTAAAATTTTAGTTAAAGATTTGTTAAAGTTAAAATTTTTTTAATTGTATTTATATATGTATTGTTTTTTTATTTTTTTTTCTTTCTCAAATTCTTTCTTTTTTTTTCTCTTTCTTTTTTTCTCTTTCTCTATCTATTTCTTTCTTTTTTTTTCTTTTTTCTCTCTTTTTTTCTCTTTCTTTTTTCTCTCTTAGCTTTTGTAAATTTTTTTTTAAATATTACTTTTAAAGTATTACTTTTGAAATATTAATTTGCTAATATAATTTTAAAATTTGTAATATAGACCTATTATGGGATTTAGATAATTAATAATTCTGGGTGTTCTCAAGCAATATACTGATATGATTACAGTCTCTCTCTATAATCACCAAGTTGGTCGCACTCTGTTTTGGTTATTGTATAGAGGTATAACTATAACTAAAATACCTTGTTATGGTTACATGGCCAAAGGCCAATAAGTAATATATTTGTACATATTTGAAATACTATTCAAAAATTTAAAATATTTAATAGTGGATAACTTTTGATCCAGTGGCCCAATTTGGATAAAATGACTACCAGATTGTTTGACTCAATGAGTCAATTCTGAAGAGTCCAAAATCATCCAAATCTAATTACAAAATATAAGATCATTAAGAATTTTTTACTCAAATGTTAATCAATTTTTAAACATATGAAGTGATACAAATCCTTAAGAGTAGGGTATCTTAGATCACATTACTCATATATAATTTCATGCAAATCACGGAACTCAGCCCTTATAAAAGATCACACAAACTCATAATCTTTAAAAATTTTTCGCAACGGTTTAATGTTGTCAAAAAAAACTGTTTTTTGATCGTTCAAAGGCTCGTGCACTCAACTGTAAGTCAGTTTCTATTAGCAAGTTGGGTTAAAAAAGATTTTATTTAGAAATAAGGCAAAGTTAACTTTGCTCATCCGGCCTTAAAAATGTGCATCTCAAGCAAACTTTTCTAAAAAATAAATATTTTCTTTAAATTTTACAAATAACAACTTCGATAGCTTGTTTATACTTAATTATGTTGCAAAAGGTCATGGCGTTTACGAATTTTTGGAAGTTTACTAGTGACTCTTCGTGAAAAATATGGTTATTAATAATCTATTTATAGATTATATGGTATATTGTAGCTGTATTAAAACATGGTAGATAGTCTATTTAGATAGTCGAAAAAGCTAAAATTTTTGATTGTAATGCTTGTAATAATTTTGCAAAACATTTTATTAATATAATTATTTAGTATTATATTAATTAAAATAAAAAAATAGTTATAACTTCAAAGATATTTAGTTTTTGTATGTACATATTGTAGTAAATATAAATTATTTTGATTGGACAAAATCTATTTTTAGTTTGTACATCAGTGATCTACAACTTGCAGTTATGCCGTTATTTTGCTATATCATAGATCACATAAGATACCCTACCCTTAACAATCTCAGGAGCTTGTAATTGGATTTTAACAATCTTGGACTCATTGAGATGAACATTTTGGTGGTTGTTTTATTCAAGTTGGGCCACTACATTAAAGTTATTTACTATATATAGTCAAAATTAGTGATTATAATAAGGGTTTATTATTAATATAATTGATAAAAAATCAAAATTTTTTGGTGATAGTGATTATAAGTGATTTATGACTATATGAGGTTTTTTACTATATTTAAGTCTGTTGCACAATATTGGGTGCTTATATAGAGGTGTGACTTTATGGGTATAACTATAGAGAGGTCAGACTGTAGTTAAAAATAAAAATAATCTTATTCCTAAAGTTAAATAACTATATGCTAAACAAAAAATTGATATTTTTACTAAATATAAATTTGTTATCATTTTTATATTACTTTAATACAATTCTTTTATTTGAATATAATACATAAACTTTTAGATAAAACACTTCCAAGCCCCATATATTGACAAGTTTAAACAATTAAATTCAAAATTTCAATAAGTTGCAATCTATATAGTAATTTGAATAAAAAAGTTTTTAAAAGGTTACAATTTCAATAATTTGCAACTCTATAGGAAGCATATTTATCATTACTTTCAAAACTACTCATACTAGGTGGAACAACTCTATTTTCTATATCAAATCTATCTTCGTCTTCTTTAATAATACCCCAAACCTTGCTTGGTTTTGGACCCATAAATAATTCCATGATAGCTCCTTTTGCAATATCTGAATGTCTAAACCATGTTTTTCTCCAATTTATACCATTAATCTTCACACTTTGAACATATGGATTTACGTGATTTTCTTCAATTGTTAAATTATAAGCTAAAATTGTAAATGCTATGTCCGATGAGAGTTTTATTGTTACTTGATCAAAATGTGGTGAGTTTATTAGATATACATCTGTGCCAGCTCTATTATTTTTTATGCAAAAAGAATATTATTAAATTAATAAAAAGGATATGAAGATATACAGTGATAAGTAATTATTCATAACTCACAGTGGATATAATCCCATTGCATTAAAAGCAAACCAACTTCCCATTGCTCCTGAGTCATCATTCCCTATTCAATAAGAAAAATAAAATACAAATTATTTATTTATTCAGTATAGTAATAATTTATAACATACCTGGAATTCCATTCTGACCACTTCCAAAATTAGTTCTTAAAATATCTCTTATAACATCAACACTTTTATATTGCTTTCCAATAAAATGATATAAACAAACATGAAAAAAATCCGGTTCATTTCCTATGTTATAGTAACTAGTTAGATAGGACTTATTAGAGAATGTTTTGTCAAGTCGTTCTTCAAAAAGTTTTGGACCGCCAGATAATTCAATTAATCTTTTTACATCTAGATTTGCAATAATAAAAATAGAAATAATAGCGAATAGTTGAATAGTTGGTAATAATTATAAGAATAACCAATCCGATGAAATAACCTGACAGAATATTGCAAAAAATAATACTTGTACACCAGTACATGACTTTTATAAAAGTACATACCAAAAGGTATATCCAAACTATATTCCCATGAAGAACCTTCATAAAATACATAATTGCCTCCAAGTGTTTTTAAAACGTCTATTTCTGTATAAAATGTGCCATTTCTATATCTTGGTACGATAAATCCTTTTGTACCTTTTTACCAATAAAATTTATAAGTGTCTAATGTATAAGATGAAAATAAATTATTTTCTAAATATTTATTTACCATTAAAAGTTTTATTAGAATACCATAGATTTTCCCAACTTCTCGCCCGACTTTTATATTTCATATAGTCATCATATTTACCTATTCCTTTAAATAAATAAATTATGTTATAATAAAATCATACAAAAGATTCAAACTTTTATTTTTTTTTCACCTTTAGCAACAAGACTGATACTATAATCGTTAGCAGAATACTCTATAGTTCTGCTACAATGTGAATGTGCATATGGTGTTCTAAGAAATCCATAAAAAGGTATATAACCATGTTGTTTATAATATTTTAAAAATAATCGGCCCTCATATAAGCCTCGACCCTTCGGATCTACTTCTGCGTCCTTTATTAAAGCTTCGTAAGCAAGATCCCAATCTATTATTTTAGTACCTAATTTTTTTAAATAAGCTTCAGCCTATTACAATATAAATTGATAAAATAAAGTAAGACATTATATCATTTTAGAAGAAAGTCATAAATGATTTAAACCTTACCACAACCATATCAGCGTTAGATCCACCTTGTGTAATCCCATTTTCTAATCCGCTTCTTCCATCAGGCATAAAGCCTTCATTTTTATATATATCAATTAATGATCTAACAATTTCTACGGCTCGTTCTTGTTGGAAAAGTGTAAATAATGGATTTGATGTTCTAAATTTACAATTTATAATCATGAATTCTTTTATTGCCATATTACAATATTCATGTCATCTTTTAAATATATGAAGTTATTAATCTACCTAAAAGTATCCCACTATTTTATTAATTACTTGATTAGTATTTTTAATTTTAGTTTGCTTTTAAAGTTTATAAAAAGAAATAGCATACTAAGGTGTAAAAATCTCCATAATGTGGTATCATGTTACTATTGTTATCGTATGATACCCATTTTGGATTCTCGCCAGTTCTATAAACATAAATTTTTTAAGTAAAAAAAATTATTATAAATAATTTTAAAATGCATACCTATTACTAGGGATAATCATGGTTCTGTATAAACTACTATAAAAAATAGTTTTTAAATCATCAGTTCCTCCTTCGACATATATCTTTTCTAACTCTGTTTGCCAGGCTTTTACAGCTTCTTGTTTAGTTGATTCAAAATCCCAATCAGGTATTTCATTTTCAGCATTCTTACAAGCTTGATCAACTGAGATAAATGAAATTCCAACTCTCGATATGATTACGGGATTTTTAGTAATATTAAAAGTTAAAATAGCACCATTAATACCATTAAAATAAGTTGTTCCATCAAAATAATCAGAAAATTTTTGAGATTTATAACTCTTCCAAGTCTCAAATGCTATAGCATTGGTATTAAATTGAGAGCAAAAGTAAACTACATAGGGACCTCCTCTGTTCCAACCGCCGCTATAACGGCCTGCGCCTTTTATCTGGTTAGCTGAGATAAATTGTATTGATCCACCACGATATCTCGAAGTAGATCTAAAATATTATTGATAATTTTTATAGATATTAATAATAATTATAATAATGAAATAATAATAATAAACGCATTTTATCTATTGATAGAAAAATACCTAAATCCAATAGCAAGACTATGAGATAAATCAATAATAACTTTAGACTTTTCTTGAAATGAAGGAAAAGAATATCGATGAAGACCTGTTCTTCTACTAGCAGTTAATTCAACAGTAATATTATAACGTTTTAATCCAAATTTTGAATAACCAACTTCAAAATGTTCAAAAGATCGTTCAGAAGAAAAGTGACGTAGATTAAGTGGATCTTTATATGAATCTATTACAGGAAATAGACTTATAACTCCATATTTTGGTTCACCTAAATTTTATTTTAATTTACTTAGTGATGAAAATAATAAATTTAATAAAAATAATAATAAGTAATATATCTACCTCCTGTTCCACTAACATGTATGTCTTTACAAATAATAATCAATGAATTATAAATATATGAAAAGTAGATACTTTATAAAATAAATAATACTTACGAGAGATTCCTGTAATGTTTCCATTAATAGTATACCTTTTAAATTCATAAAAAACTTTCGTTCAATGTTCTTTTAAAATAATAATATAGTAATTATTAGCAGCGGGAGGTTCTTACCCAGCATTAAAATCATCTAAGTTATCAGTATCAAAGCCTAATTTAACGACACCAAAAGGATGGCATGGTCCAGGGAACACATGCCCATCTACACGTAATTAAAATCGTTAGCAATAGTTCTAACGTTAATAATGCTAAAGATGAGCAAACCAAATTTCATTTGAAGTATCTATAAATCGAACTACTGTAAGCAAAAAAAATTTTTTTTTTTTAGGTGAAAAAAAATGGTTTAAATAAAAAGATATTATGTATCAGATATTTATTCTAGCCGAATTATGTAAGGACATAGACGCCCATTAGGAGTCCTAGCATTGTGTAATGCTCGGCCAAGTCAGACAAAACTTTGATTTTCAAGTTCTTGATTTAGTGTCGATCCACATTATCAGGGTTGAAAATCAATGTTTTGCTAGCTTTAGTTGAAGATCAAGATCTCCTACGTATGATATATTTCGTTAAAGTTACAAAATTCACCTTTAGCAGTTCCGATTAAAGTATTAACAAATTTCGTAATATTTTGACTTTTATATGATGAATAATATTTAAATAAATTTGGATTATGATGACTTATTGATCCTATAAACATATGTATAAGTAAACTTAAAGAGAATATAAAACTTAAAAAACTCAATGTTATTATAGATATGTGTATTGTTGTCTGTTTATCCATTGTTAACTTTCGAAACAAAATTTCACAGCTATCGCCATTTATATATATATCTGGCGTTTGTGTATACGTCAGTATGTGTGATCAACTTGCCGATTTGGATTAGAGTTTACACAGACTACAAATGTAAACTCATTATAACAATATTTTCGCTGTGCAATTATTTTTTTTCACAAGTTTGATATCATTATTGGCTGGAGCTGAAGGGAGCGAGGAAACGAATTTCAAGTCTTACTCTATTACATTTTAAGAATGTCCGGCTCCCGCTTCACTTGACCCAAATTTTAGATTCAAAATAACCAGAGATTAGGTTCAACGTTTGGATACTGAAGCTGACTTTTAATACAATAGAATACGTTAACTGACTTTTAATAAGAAAGAATCGTTTATCGGTTGGAAAATAAGAATCACTCTATATTAAATATCATCATAAATACGTCATCGAATCGTAAGCCTTACTCTATTGAATTTTAGAAAATGTCCGGCTCCCGCTTCAACATTTGGTTACCAAATCTTGATTTAAAAAATATGGTAGCTGGCCTTTAATACAATAGAATACGTTAACTGACTTTTAAGAAGAAAGAATAGATTATCAGTTGGAAAATAAGAATTACTCTATATTAATATCATATCATCGAATCGTAAGCCTTACTCTACTGAATTTTAGAGAATGTCCGGCTCCCGCTTCACTTGACCCAAATTTTAGGTTCAAAATAACCAGAATTGAACCTAAACTAGGTTCAACGTTTGAATACTGAAATCTTGGTTTAAAATATGGTAGCTGACTTTTAGTACAATAGAATACGTTAACTGACTTTTAATAAGAAAGAATAGTTTATTGCTTGGAAAATAAAAATTATTCTATATTAAATATCATCATAAATATGCCATCGAATCGTAAGCCTTGCTCTATTGAATTTTAGAAAATGTCCGGCTCCCGCTGCACTTACCCAAACGTTTGGATATCGAAATAATGGCAATTTATAAAATATAGATACTATTTTAAATTTATTTTAAAGTGAAGGAAGACCTAAGAATTAGAGCTCCAACCCACAAAACGTCGCCGTTTTTCTAGTAATATAATTGGTTCCTTGAAATACGCACGAGTAGAGTTGAGGCAGGACTCCCACTTTGGACATGCCTAGGGCTAATATTAAATTCAAAAACCAACCAAGGCAACCGTACATAGCGCTAGACAGTAACCACATAAACAGGTCGCAGAAAGACAACGATTATGTTATTCTAATAATAAGTTTGGCTTAGCATAGAATGAACATAATACGCCGTTTGATGTAAAAAATACAGAAATCTGTTGTAGGAATTATAAGTGGACTTATTAATTCAAAAAAATTAAATGCTATACTGTACGTCAAAAAAAGAAAGTTCCTAAATTTTAAAAAATTTGCCACTCTGTAAACATTTCAATATTGTTAATATTATTTAAAAGCAATAACAAATACATATATTCACCAGACAAATAATAAGCCTTCTAGTCACGAAATATTTTTAAAACATAAATATTTCAGCAGAATATTGGTGTGGCTAATGTGTAATCGAGACATTTTTGAATTTAGATTATTTTATGGATTTCGAGGAATCTGTAACTTTCTAAATATTAAACTTTTTTTTTTAAATCTATATTCCTGAGAAAAAATTTCAAAATTTGAAGTTTTTAGCTGTAGGAGGTTTCTATTATGTATATGAAGAAATAGAATACAGAACAGAATTTATTAAAAATACAGTAGTAAATAGAATTCTCTTCATTTCTGTCAAAAACTTCTCTTGATTGCATTGAAACTATTAGTATAACGTCACCCTCATTAGTGAATTTGACTAAGAAATTAAAGAATTACATAATAGACTAGAGTATTATAAAAAATGAATAAATGAATAAAAAAAATTATGAATTATGGAAAAATAATTACGCATTTGATAATAAATGAGAAAAGCTTGTTTCAATCTATTTAATTAGAGACAGAGTTAGTAATAAAATTCTGGTTTTTTTTTTTTTAACATTTAATATAAAATAAAATACATTAGTTAAATCACCTCTCAGAATCACTTTTAACATATCGTGGCAAAATATCTATATCGCAATTTAATATTAGCCAATTTTTTTATCACTGGCTTTTTTTCCGAACGTCTCAATTGTACCCTCGATTAGTGACTCGACTCGTCAACTCGTGACTCGAATAATTCTAATTCGAATCATAAATTTTTTAACCCGCAAGTACTCACGAGTTAATTATTAATATATAATGAAATTTAAATCACTAATACTTTGCATTAATAAATTTAGTATGCTATGTCGTAATTTAACGTAATTTTATGTAATTCTTTAAAATTTAAATAACCTTCTTCGCCAACTTGGGTTACGAACCTTGATTATTTGACATTATGAATGTACAGTATTTAGGTCACGCCAAGTTTAAAATATGTTTAACATAACCCCCTCTTTTTGAGCCTCAGATAAAGGGAGTAATAAGCATCATTTAATATAAAAATTATATTAACTGTTCAAAAAAAATTTTTTTTAGTCAATCAAAATCTCGTTTTTTACCCCTGTTTGGAGTTGCAGATCATTTATTGTCGCAGATCATAATTTAAAATTTTTACTTAACACCTGCTACAGTAGTCTTCTAAAACCCACTAATACTTGTTTATTATAATTTTTTTTTAAAAACTAACCCTAACCCTAAAAAATGCACCCCAAAAAAATTTAGTTTTCGAGATTTTATACTCTAATTTCATTTTAATCTGGATTTCATTATAATCTGCCACATTTATTAGTTAAACATAGAATCAAATTGGAACGGCCTTTAATGTGATGCTTGTCATGTGAAAATTATTCTAATACCTTCTAATTAAATGATTAACATAGTCAAACAATTAAACGTCATAAAATTTTTAGTTAATACTTAACAAATATGTCCTCAAAGTGCATATATCGGTTCTATCTCTTTACCATATTAGCTCCATTTTATTGTAACCACTAATTTTTGTAAAAATATAAATATCACTTATTTTTAAAGAATCTCCACTAATACTATAATAAATATTATTAAACAAAATTTTAGTCAGCATGGTTACGAGAAATAAACATTTTTTAATAAGTTTATTATCATTTCTTTTTATATTGCAAAACCATTCAATGATTCATGCACAATACGAACCTTTGGCGGAACTATGGGAGGTATCAGTTAGTGAGGTACCCACGTTATTGACTATTGAGAAAAATTTAATCTTAGTAGACAGCATACTAACACCAATACTAGATAATTCAAGTTTTGGTGGAACTTATATTAGCGTAAAAGCGAATAAAGTATTCATCAATACAATAAATTCATCAATGATACCAATTATAAAAGCCTCACCAAAGATACAACCATATATAAATTTATTATCATTTAAAAATGCAACCAATTCCACATTTCGATTAAATTCTTCATTTAATGAATTAACTACACTAGCTCAAAACCTTAAAGCAAATAATGTTATGATCGGTATTAATCCGAAGTTTAATAATATCGTTATATATTTGAACCAAAAAGACAATGAAACGAACAAAAATTTTATAGATAGCGCAACGAAATTTTACCCAATCATGAATTATTCAACAAGCTCTACAAATTCAACTACTCTGAGATCCAAAATTGAAGAAAGACAAATATATGAGAGGATATTAGATGGTGAAGGCTTACATAACATATTTGGCGAGCAAATATGTTCAGTGGGTCCTTTGATGAAAGATAATTTCAATCAATTTTTTTATTTAACTGCAGGGCATTGTTTTGCAAATCAACCCCTTAATCCCGCTGGTTTTGTCGATTTTTACCATTTACCATGGTATTCTCCACCCACTTATGATTACATTGGCCAATTAGAACATTATAGTATTTCTCCATATGATTTTGGCTTAATCCATGTAATAAATCCGATTATGCTATTATCAGCAATTATAAAGAATAATGATTATGAACGATACCAAGAGCTATTTATCGAGGATAGTGCATCGGTAATTAGTGTTGGTGTTCATTTATGTAAATCTGGCTACACTACACATGTTACTTGCGGAGAAGTAACAGAGCTTAATGCTGCAATAGTGACTGACTTTGGTACTAAAATTAAACTAGAAACGATCGTGTTTGACGCGATAAGTTTCGAAGGTGACAGTGGCGGGCCTGTATATTCGAATGCTTTACATCTAGAACCTTTTGTAACTGTAGTTGGTATAGCAATTAATGCAATTTCATCAGATGATTTAGATAGGACTGCTGCTCTACCCTTAGATGTAGTCCGCAGATTTTTTGATTTAACGCTTATTTTAACCTCCTAATAATAAGAGTTATGCTAGATAATTTTTATATTTATTAGACTTATTGGTTGAAAAAATTTTCAGATCGTATTATGCATTTGATCAAGAAGAATACAGAGATCTAATAAAATAAAGCGTATATAATCTTCTAACTACAATTAGTGATGGTAAAATTTTGCATTTTTCGGAATCATGCGCATGAATACGCATGTTCTGCATGGGAAAAAAAGAGAGAATACCAGAAACGGAGTGATATTGAAAACTTCACGTAGTGTATGGTTATATTGCAAATTAAATGACGTTCGTACGCAAAATCTTGCACCTTATTGGATAAATTCATATGGCGAAGCAAGGATGCGAATGCATATAGAAACTTTGCATATCATATCTTCACATCTGATTAAAGCATGTCGTCGTAATTAGCTAATTACTACAATTATATTTGCTATATATTTTTACAAAGACTTTTTGAAACCATGTAGTAAAGATTACTACATGTAATAAATATTACTAAATGTAGTAAATATTACTATATGTCGTAATCTTTACTATGTAGTAATCTTTACTACATGTAGTAATCTTTATTACATGTAGTAATTACTACATGTGGTAACATTACTTCATATATTATGTTATTAGTAATTAAATAATTACTGCGCTAACTCCAGGCGTTATTCATACAGGTTGGTTTCCTGAACCATATGTTTAAATGTATGTCTTGCATAATGCAGCTCAATTCAAGTTCTCAGTTGATATTTTAACCCTTTATTATATTATAAATAATAGTTAATACGGACTTATTCGCTATATTATTGCTAAATAGCATAAATGTAGCATATTATAATAATTACAACATGTAAGTTAGTAATTACTACTTTAATACCAGTACGATCACATGAATGTGTAACATGAAATGTGAGAGGGATGGTTTATGCTCGACAAAGTTGATGTCCACTATGCTGATTTTTGCAAAATCCTTTTTTGGTAAGGGTAATAATTTTCATTTGGTCATTTTTGGAATAATTGTGATTTTTTTTGTTAACATTTCGGCGTTTATGAATGTTGCGCAGTGCATGTGTATGTGAGCACGTGAGTGCGTGCGAACATATTATAATGATTGACATAAAAAGTGTGTCATTGAAAATGGTTATTGGATTACGATTTTCTGGTCATGATTAATGATATTTAGTGGGTAAAACGTAGAATTTTTATGGCATTATATGGGCTAGGTGCTAAGAAAAGGGCGGAAATTGACAATTTTTTCAAAAGATGTTTTTTTTACATAAATCAATTTAAAATAAGATTAGGATCATTTTTCACTTAAAACACAAAAGGGATTTTGTTAATAAAATTTTGCAGTATAGCTTCTTAAAATTTGCATTTTCTTATGATTTATTATAAGATTTACAACATAATAATTGATTTTCTGAAGATCTTTTTCTTTGTAAATTTCCGCCCTTTTCGCAGCACCAAGCCCATATGTGATCATTATGATTACAATTTTTTGAAGAACTGTAATTTTTACCAGTACGATCACGTTGAATGTGTAACATGAAACGTGAGTTTCCGTTCAACTTTTTTGATGTTATTGAACAATGTTGTGAGAAATATATTTCGTAATTGTGTGTAAATATGTTGTAGATTGGTGGATACTGATCTTATTACGTACTTGTCAAAAATGACATTTATATGTCGTAATTGACTAATAGTGTGGGGTATTTTTTTTGAAATTATGCCTGTTTAGTATTGTTAATTAATGCATGCGTGAATGCGTGATCTGTATGAAATGTAGTCTTATATCGAGAATATGAACAATTATGACAATTTATTTATATCTGTAATTATTGAGACATATGATCATTTGTGTATTAATGTCGTAATAGATTCATCATAATTCGTAATTGATCTATCACTATGAATTAATATTTTTTTAAAAAAAATCGAGTTTAAATGATTGACTTCCATTTGTCATGCGCACTTTGTATCTTTGAAATTTTGGACAACATTAATAGCATGCATTAGAGTCACATATAGAGCTGCAGACATTTAGAAGATCCAAGGTAGTATGTCACTCTTCATATCATATAAAATTTATATATAATCATATTAAACGTCACGTCAAATATCATAGTAAATGTTCATTGATATTCTGATGTCTGCAGCTCTAGTCACATACTGTGTATCACCAGAGGTAAGGTTTATAACAGTAAATCATGATAGAAGATATAATAACTTCAATGCGAACTAACACAGCCCTAAACACATTTTGTAATTATTAGAATAACAAGCAAGTTTTGTATGAGAATTTTTACAGTAATTCTTGATAGAAGCCACGATAATTTCATTGCAAAGTTAAGCTTACCATATTTTCGTGTAATAACACACACCTGTGCATTATTTCGAGCACCTGTGCATTATTTCAGAATGCACATGTGCAATATTTCGGATCAATATTACGAATTTTTAATAAACATGTGCAATATACTTATATTTATCGTGAAACTTTTAGGGGAGGGGGTGCGTTATTTTGGGACGCACATGTGCGTTATTTTGAGTCAAATGGGCGATTTTTAAAAAAGAGCCAATTTCAAAATAATGCACATGTGTGTTATTACATGAAAATACAGTAAAACATATTATATACCAAGTAAGTTTGTAACAAAATTTTTTATAGAAATTCATGATACAGTACTGGACAGTAAAAGGCATCCACTCATTATTAGTAAAACTTTAAATTTTTATAACTTTTTAAAAAAAATTAAATCAAAAAACCCTCTGACAAATTGATAGATTTTTAGATAAACTACATTTCTGTCTGAGGAATTTTTCTTATTTTTAATTTTAAGGAAGTTATAAGGTATTAAAGTTTATATGAGTTTAAAAAATTGGCTTTTAATATAATAAAAAAGAAAACATATATAGGTTTTTAGCCAATCAAAATCAATTGTACAAAAATTAGCCAATCAGAATTGATTATATAAGCACCCAAAATTGGCACCTATATGTATAGATTGGATGTCTTTTACTGTTTCATACTGTAAAAATTGTAATAATTCTAATACATACTAATTCACCTTTTCATTATTACTGATATAAACCACAATGGCTTATTCATAATTACATGCTTGCACACTATAAGAGTAGTAAGTATTTGGTATATAGCTAAAAACTACTAACAACACCACTATCTAATCAAACTGATGCCTTTTAATCATGCAAGACTTTATAGTAGACAAAAAGGAGCATGGTTGATTTGGTCTGGGTCTTAAAGTTCTTTTAGGGTCTTGCTGCAGTATAATCAAATGAAGATAAGCTATGTTGGCATGTCCAATTGGTTTCAATTTTTTTTGATATATGTCCAATTGAAAATGTACATATGTTCAAAAAAATAAAACCAATTGGACATAGTAACATGCCATTTCTGAAGATACCAATAAGCATCTTTGGGATTTCTTGTGGATAGTTCTTTTGTTGGTTCAAATCTCACTCTATTTATATACTATATATTCCCAAAAATAAGCTACACCCTAATTTTCAAAAATCTCAAAAAATATATTAGCAGTTGCTACATATAAAAGCCTAAAATTTACTAAGTAAACTTTAAAAGTGCGATTAAGTAAACTTGTTTAGGACATCAAAATACACTTATAATAAAAATTTTATATCATTTGAACAATTTTTTATTAGTATATTATCCAATTTTTCAAAAAATTTAACAATTCAAAAATACCTTTTTTGTGTAATTTTTGGCACAAATAAGGTAGCTTATTTCAGAAATATATAGTAATTCTTCTTTATTTTAGTTGCAAGGCTCTAACACAATTATTAATATTATTAATAATTATCACATGATCAAGGATGATGTGAATGATTAATCTAACAATAAAATAGATTAAATGTTTGATAAATCAGGTAATCAAAGGTTTAATCGATTTATATTTTTGTATAAAAGGTTATTAATTCAATCTTTTTTTTAACTAGATTATACAAATAGAGTTCAAACAGCTGGTTACAAAGTCACAACTAACAACACAACTTTATTTAGAATAACGAATATTCTAAAGGTGCAAAGTAAATTCAATAAGTAATTTATTACAACAATTTTGGATTAAAAAAAACTTTTTTAAAGCTAATTAACTTGAGAATTATGCTTTATTAAAGTGAAAAGGAGTCTTGTATACTTTCTTCCTGCTAGCAAGTATTAGCTCTAGTAATTATTTTGAAAGATTCTTGAATTATAATAATGCCTCTTGATACATAAAAATTTGTAATAAAGACCAAATCCCATAACCTCACATTAGAGTCTTATAACATAAATAGCTATCAGAATTAATATATTAAAAATCAGTATTATAAATTCAAGTTTATAGTTTAGATCTATCTTTTCATTTGATAATTTCTGAAAAGTTTTAATTTTTTTTATTTCAAACTCATTTTTATTAGCCACTCAGAATGATAGCTAACCTGCTACAGTAATGGTAATTAGTAATTCAAATTTTTACTACATACTATCACTATCTTATTACTGTTATATTGTCTTGTACAAATCTACAAATTTTTTTTCTAATATATTTATATATTGATCTTAATAATCTAGCATTTTAGTGTTAATTTTTTTGCTCACAAAACCTGTAAGACAAATTTTGGTTATTTATTTGAAATATTTGAAAAAAATTTAAAATAGTTATTTATTTGATTAATGCAAATCAAAATGGTTATTTTATTCGATCAAAGCAAATCAAAAACTAATGATTGTGGAAGTATTTTTTTTTAACCCTGGAGGTAACCCAGGATGTTATTAGTGTACTTTATTAACTCAGAAGTATTGTTAAAATTTTATATATATATAAAGTTAATTTGTTGTAATTAATTTATATTATTTCTTTAAATTTGCTTCATTATTTGAGCTACTTACTGAGAAAAAGCGATCTATATAACTTTGAATTAGTAGCTTCCATCTAGCTGCAGCTGGGGTAGCAAACTGTGTCTATTGGTTCACAATTGGGTACAGGTGCACCAGGCTTCAATGTAATAGCTACATAATGAATATTATTAACGATAGCTATTGCAAGTGCTTTATTTCAATTCAATGGATGGCTATGTGGAAGAAAGGTAAGGCTAATTTGTAATGAGAAAAAGTACAATGGTCTTTGATAAGCATTTGCTATAACATCTTTATTTGTAGCATCCTCATCTAGTGTTTGAATATGCAAGGGCCATCATTCCAAAAAATCTTTTTTAGAATTATCTCATAATCATTATTGGCTAAAAATAAAGTTTTATAAAATTGTTCTTTTTCAATTAATTTTTTTTGCAATTCCTTTCGAACCTCTACCACTCATTTTCATTTCTTTTTAGACATACTGCCAGTGCTCTGTATCCACAATTGCCATTTCTATTCACATTAATTACCTTCTTTATATATTTATGCATATATGTAGGCATTTGATAAAGCTGCTATGGTTTTTAATGTTCTTTATAAATTTGGTGTGTTTTTCTTTTTTTTTAGCAGCTTTATCTTGTTGTTCACTAAGAAGATAATCTCTTTTAGTGGAAGCTGGTTGTCTTATATTTTCAGTATATAATAGTGCTTTTGAAATTGTAGCTTTCTTAGCAATTAGTGCTTCAATTTTTTAAAAAAATGTAGCTTTGATCCACTATCATTTAGGTTTTTATATTTTATTCAAGCATATACAAAGGCTTATTAATAGCTGTATCAGTTGACAAAGATAAAGGCAATAAAGGCACTTGTCTATGTTTGAGAAGCTAGCATGGATAAATAATTGAAAGTGGAATGAGTCCTGTTGATGGAATTATATGGTGGCATAGTAATTTGAAATTTAATTGCAATCTATACTTGCAAAAACTATCATTTGTTTTATTATTTTTTTCAGTTTCACATATTTCTCCTTTTATTTGATCAATAGCCCATTTAGAAATTTTTCTAACTAACTGTTCAAATCTCATATTATTAAGTATAAATGGATCTGCAAAAAAAGATTCAAACCAAAAGCACCATTTTTTTTGTAATTGATGTTGGCGAAAAGCACAATCAATATGTGAAAATACCTAATCTAACCCACTTGCTGTCTCTATTGCTTTTTTTAGATTGCCATGACTTTCTTCTGCTCGTTGTGTTAACTGAACTTCCATATGTAGGTAATTTTTTGTATATATATATACATCTAACATTCTGAATTCTTTTTCCATTCCTCTAAATAATTTTCAATATAGTTAGGATCTCTACTTTTCATTGCTGCTTTTTTTACCTCACCAAATGCTTCTTCAACTATATTCATCTCCTTAGCATAGGCTACTTTTTGAACTAATAACAATAATTTGTCATAGTCTTCATCAGAATCAAAAAATTTTTGGCATGCAGTTCATAAGTTTTGTGCAAGCATGTGCCAAATAACAAGATTTTTTTTGCTTCAGGAAAAACTTTATTGGCTGCATTTCGAAGAGATTGGGACCTATCTAAAACGAATACTTCTTGAGAACAAAAGTATGCATCATTGATTACCTCTTTTAAAGTATTTAGAAACTATTCATAAGTATGTTTTTTTTAATTTTCTATCCATGCCATTGCAATTTGTTAAGTGTTAAGAGATTTTGCATTACCAATATTACTAAAACCAACAGCATTAATGAGAGAGAGTTTGTATAAATTTGTTTTGTAGGTCGCATCTACTATAAGCACCTCTGAACATACAGAGTATGACATGCAGCTTTGATATGAGTAAAGAACAGATTTCTCATATAACTATCTAATGATAATAGATGATGAACTATATAATTACGCTCTTCTAATTTTTGTAGAAGCTGCATAGTAGTATCATTATTTGAGCCCTCATTTAAAGCATTTCTAATTCTGTTAACGTTCATTAACAACATCTTTTGTGTACACTGTACCATGCTTCCATTGTACTGCATCAGCAACTGACTGGACCGATGCACTACTTTTAAGCATTATATGAACTAGTTCCTTTTGTTTGCATTAAGCTGTCGATGTTGATGAAGACAATGAACTCGTGATGGAGTGAGAAGCTCATGGTTATGCTGATTTTTATAAGATCGCACTACCCAAACACCAGCATTCTCATTCAAAACAGCATACAAAGTAACAGGGCAGTTTTGACGTTTAATTTAATTCTTTTTCTTGTTTCATCAGTAATTTTATGGTTATTTCTATATTCGCCTCCCATTATGCATTGTAAAAGAATATAAGAAACATGGCCACCTTTTTTACTGTGTGACAGTTTTGATAATGACACACTAAATGCAAAACCTGCCACTTTAGCGCCCTGTTGAGCAGCCTCTTTCAAGCTTTCTACAGTTAAAAATTCACTACCAACCTCTGGAATTTTTGGTTGTGATAAAAGCATGATATAGGTGGTTTATTTTTTTTTGCTTGTTAAATCGTCTTATACAAATTAATTTTTTTTGTGCTTTAGTGTATATCTTCTTGTTTCTTGATATACAAAATGCAAAATATTTACTACAAACGAAAACAATAAGTATTTTTTATGAAATGATATTTACTTTATATATGCTTATTACTAATTGATTCAAAATTTATTTATAGCAAGAAATTATTTAAGTGCAACTTTATATATATGTTTAATATTATTATTATTTGATCATTTATAATCGATGAAGCTTAATCTAATTAAGTATTATTATTTTTGTTTCAACAGATAATTTCAAACATAAACCTTGGCATTGGTAAAAACAAAAAAAAAAAAAGCCAATAAGATATCAATTACTTTTCTTATTTATTGTACAGAAACAAAACTACTCTTATCATCTGGCATGCATAGCAATAAAACATGAGCTTTTCTAATTAAGCGTTATAACAATATTACAATTACTACTCTCTTTTGGTTAATTTGTTTATATGGAGCACATTTATATGCAGGTTTCAGAATTACCGGGTAATGATCTTCAATTCTGAGCATTAATCTCAATTTTTATATCGTAGTCTTTGTATTGTACGTTCTTGTTTAAAAAAATCATTACATATTAAATAATAGTTTAAAACATATAGAAAATTTTATATTTATCTAATCATATTTAAGAATTCTTGCGCCAAAAGTAGTAATTTAATCAGCAATTATATAAAATTATTGTTTTTTTATAGCTTAATTTAATGGTTTTATAGATGCTTTACAAGGTTTTATTAATTTTGTCATACCCAAATTTATTATTATAACCATATTGATATATTTTTATGTAAAGTTAGATCTCTCTAAATGCATAGCTGTAGGGCGGCTAAAAATCTTGCATTTAGAGTGATAAAAATCTATAAGTTTGGATCGAACAAGACCATGCATTTATAGAGGTCTTTTATAAATTATGCACTTAGAGTTAAGGAGGTCTACTTGTAATAAAAATATATATTATATAAATATTGAATAACTATCAAAATAACTTGAAACTTAAAGCAAATTAGTATAGTGAGAGTGGCCTGTATAGTATTGTATGGGTGCGCAGTACTTATTTGAAATATTAAAATAATTTTGTTTTTTTTTCGGAGTTTCGTTGAATTTGTATCACGTGGCCATGCTCTGTCCAATATGTCACGTGATTCTGCTCTGTCCCTAAGCTCTGTCCGTAGACAGGGACACGGAAAAATTCATATATATATAGATATGAATAAAACGGAATTTTTAGTACAAAACGGTATAAAATGGAATTTTTTGGCAGCAACGAATTTTTGGCAAAATTAAGAGCAGTGTATGTTTAATTTGGGCCAGGTAATATAATTAGGAACGTCGGAAAGTTTCAGAAAAGTTCAGAAGATATCAAGAAATATGAAATATGGGCGAGTTAGTCGGGAGGTCGCAGAGTTATAAAGAGTGAGCTCTCCATCTGGAAAATGTGCACTTATAGAGAGAACTAATTAAAACTTATGATAATAATTACTCTAAATGCAATATATTTTATTGTGAAGAAAAGGAGCACTTGCGGAGAATTGACTGTATAGATAAAATAGGAGTAAAATTTTATATCGCTATATAAAGGATTTTTTTACTATATCAAAATGAATTTTTTACAAATCAACCCGGTATTTTTCCGTGTCCCTGTCCGTAGAATTTCCGTTGCAAATCGGTCGTCACGTGACTCACGTGATCGATTTTGATTGGTCGATCACGGGGTCGCCATGGCCACCCTTTATTTAATTTATTAAAATTATATTTATTAATAATTTAGATTATATGTTGGTAATGATATAAAACGTTTACCATCATTTCAAATTACCTTTCATTATTTACTACACATACAAGCTTGTATTAAAAATTGTGGGCCATGTTGGGTATACTGGCAGTATCCAATTGAACGTTTATGTAGAATTTTGCAACCTATGGTCCGATCTAACATAAATTCATATAAAAATTTAATGAACAATATTATTGTTACAAGATCGTTTTTATCATCTTCGTTTTGTTCCACATTTATGTGAACAAATATTACCTTTACAACAATAATCTAAACAATATAATCCATATCAAGTAATTTGGATTAGAGATGGCGGAGAAGAACCAAGCTTAGATTATACGTTAAATAATAAAGAGTTTATAGTATTATCAAATTTTTATCGTGCTAATTTAGATGAACCAATTTTAGAAGTAAGTTAATTTATACAAATTATTATTATAACAATAAGAATATTATAAGATACTAATTTACTATATTTTTTAAGTTAAATGATTGGGGAGTAAAATATGCTAAGCTTCGTACAGGAGAAGGTTATATGATTGGTTCCTTAATGTCAAAAGTGGCAGCTAATGCCCGTGATAATTCATGTATAATTGTAAGTTAATTTGATATACTATGATTTATTTATGTACCATATTTATATATTTATATACCTTTAAAGTATAAACTTGAGGTCAATGTTTCTAAGTTAAAAAATACAAAAAAAATATGAACTACAACAATTTTTTGGTCATGTACATTTTTATTTTCATTAAGTATTCCAGGGAAAATATCAACTACTTGCATATATTCATAATGCTAAAAATGTATGAAAAGGATTATGTGATTTATATAGTTTCGAAGAATTTGGCGATTATGAGTTTGTAGATGTATCAAGGATACAAAAGTGCGTAAGATTTTTTAGGAATTGGAAAGAGTTTTTATGTTATAGACAAGACAAATTAGACTAAATGCAAATTGTAGTTGGAAATTCAAAATATGCAAATAGAATATAAGCATCTGGTTCTAAATCAAACAAATAATAAATATTTGGTACTAATATTTGAAATATAGAGCTTTTTAATTCAAAATATTATGTAATTATTAGACTAATATGAAATTATTTGTAAACGTTTGTTTAAGTTCAAATTTAAAGATATATTTAGCTATTAGAAATGCCGAATAAATTTAGATTTATTAGTATAATTGCAAAAACAGTACATATTTCGCATAATAAAATTCATCATCTCGGCTTTTCATAAATGAACTTGTTTATACTTTATGTACATACCATCTCTAGCATATATGTACCATAACGTTCAACAAGCCTATACGCACGCGACAAGACATACAATCACGTGTCATTTGAACACGTACAATGAACCTACACGTGCCACCAACTCCGAGCCATTACGAATATTACTGATACCACCCTGTACCACCACACGGACCACATTTTTATAGGGTAAGTTTAAAATTTTTAATAAATTTTTCTCATAAATCTTATAACAAAAGATAGCAGCATAGTGTCACCATCGTATGGGAGAGCTTGGTATTTTCATGTCGAGTTTAACTCCGATGGTTGACGTTAGAAGGTCGCATGAATTTGGCAGTAATTTATGGGACACGGATATTAATGATTTATTAGACATTTATTATAAAAGGAATGTAGATTTATTTAAGAATGATTTTGGAGAGCATACATTAGGTACATTATATATATGAACAAAGGGCGAGGTCAACTCTTTATATACATCCTCATTTCTTTTAATGCCTACGTTAAGATCATAATGCCTATACTACTAATTATGATTTCACATGCTTCCCCACATGCAACTCCTTCTATCAAGTTTATGCAAGTGCGTAAACGTGACTAGGGAAAATTCACATGGTTAAGCCACTGAAAATACAAAATAATGCCTAATACGAGAAAGGTAAGATTAACATGGCTATATGGCAATACAATTATGGAAGGTATGTGTAATGTTGTTAGCTGAAATTGTTTTATGCTTGTAGAAATATTTCGACATTTGATATTTAGGCTGCCGAAATGTCTAAATATTATCGAAATCCTAAATTATGTCGAAATGTCTAAATAATGTCGAAATGTCTAAATTAAGAAATATATATGAAAAAACATATAGTAATAGGTTCGCTATCCAAACAAGCTCTAGCGTTCATACTTTAACATCAATACCTCTAGTCTAGGACTAATTATTTGACCCTATACCAATCAACTCACGCATAAACGACTGACCTCTCGGTTCTAAAATTTTCTAAACCCCAAGGTCCTAAACTATATGAAAACACAAGCATAAGCAAGATGTCTAACATACGCCCATATAGCTAAAGAGAATCAGGGCGTCATCCTGCATCATCTGTTTCAGGTCCCTGCACTGCCATTGCAGCTGCAGAACTGTATGTAAATATCACGAAGTAGGGATGCGAATCGATTCTAAAAAATCAAAATCGATGATCGAAACCTCAAAATCGTTTTAGAATCGATGATCGAATTCTAAATCTTTATAGTTATTTCTTGTATTGAGTGGCCCGATTAGATTCTATTTTTATTATTTAATACTGTAAGTTATTAGGTTTTACAAATAATATGAAGCAATGTACAAAGTTTTCTGGTTGTTTAAAGCTATACCAGAGCTTATTGCGCTTTGCAAAAATGTGTGACCTCTGCAGATCATGGTGTCATTTAAAATCACGAGAAATCAGCTGATTTTTCAATTTTAAAGATTTCAGATCAATAGGGAGTTAAAATTTTACTGTGTAAATCACAGGGTCACACTTTTTTGCAAAACGCTATAATTAAATAGAATCTTCATATTTACAACTTTAAAACAAATTATATAAATAATAATACGTATTATTAATAACAAACATAGACATTATAAAATGGCTACTGGTAAGTATAAACTATCAGTTAAAGTTTAAATTAAATAATGCGCATTAACAACAAATACAGCCATTAGAAATGGCTAAGTACAAAATATGGGCTTAATATTTTTAATAACATGTGATTTAATAATAAACACCATATTTAAAAGCATAGAACATTTATTAAAATTTTTAGACTTCTAAATAGATAATATAAAACGATTATATACTAATGCTACATACATATGTACATATATAATATTTTTATTGTTTATTTTAATTTAGACATTTAGTCATATAGATTATATTTAGTCAACTATTTAGACATTTAGTCACATAGTATTTATTTAGTCAACTATTTAGACATTTAGGCAAATTTAGACTTTTGACATTTCGAAAAAAAAATAATGCCATGTCGAAATATATTTAGACACTAATTGCCTAAATAGTTGACTAAATTAAGTATTTCGACTAACAACATTAGGTATGTGTCAACTTAAAGAATTATACAAATATGGAAATGAGAGACAAGGGAAAATCCATTTTACTTATTTGCGCGGGTAACACAAACCAAAAAAGGAATTCCGATTTTGTAAATAAACTAAGTGCGAGAGATAAAAAATTTAGGGTTAGGGCCTTAACGTTAGAGGCTATAGGGTTAGAGTGATTGTTAATATAAGTAAAATTTCATTCTCGTCATTTTTAATTAGTGCACAAGATCGATTTAAACATTAGTTTTTGCGTATTTTCGCTTTTTTCTTCTTTTACGCGTGTTCGAATTCTTCGTCGGGCTGATCCGGAATAGTCAAAATTTGCACTCTCCGATTGGCTATTTCCTCTCCAGGAGCTTGTATTACCCGCGCAAATAAGTGGATGCGGGAAAATCTATCCGTTACAATAGCATGACTGTACTGCGCAAGGTTAGTATACGACCAAGTATTATAAATAAAATACAATATGTGAATATATAACCTAGAAAGATACGCATGCGAAAAACATCATATATGTAATAAATGTGAAAAATAGATGCAGAAGATACAAGGGTTAATTAATGTAGATGTAAAAGAAAAAAATTCCATGTAGATTTAGTAACTTTTAACAATCGTGCCTGCATAGCGCTTGAAAAGAAGTATTTGTGTGATTCTCAATTATAATAAGTTTGAAATACTTATTATAAAATGTAACATACCTAAATGCACTCCTTCGGGATCATAGTAAAATGTGCGTCAAAATCTATAACCGTTGTATTATTTGGGACAAAACAAAGATGCGCATTTAGTGAGGTTTCTCATATGCATTTATGGAGGATGCATTTAAGAGTAATACAATATTAACGTATAGTCGTATTTTTGGCTCTTATAAAAATTTGTAATTTATTAGTATTGAAATTTGCAATTAAAGGATTGTGATAAATCCGGATTAATCCAAAAATTTTTTTAACTTATTAGAAATAGATACCCTAAAGTATTAGTCAAAATTTTCCATTTTTTTTGCTAAAAATTAAATAATTTCCAATTTATACCTATGTTTCACTATGTTATTCTTAGTAAAAAATTTAAAATATGTTAATTTATTTTTAATGTATATATTTTTAAAAAACAAGTTTTTTTTTTAAAAAAAAATAGAATTAAATTAAGTTTGAACAAGTTTAAGAAAAATTTATTTCAATTATTGTATCAATATAGTAACGTCGTAACAATTATTCAATAAATACAAACATTTAAGAAATACAAAAGAACAAACGTATTTTAGACAAAATTTAGTAACGCACTTATAATAAATTAATAAGTTCAATTTAAATTTCTAACAATCTTTTTCTAATGTACAAACAATACAAACAAAAAACACATTATTTTAATAGAATTTTTAACCTTTGACAAGATTTATATCAGACGTCTGATCAGGACTCTTCAGCGTCACTTTCTTCAAATGTACGACCAAAATCTTGAGTCCAATAATCGCCAGAACGCCCAACACCCAAATCCCTAAAATCAGGATTTAAAATATTTGCTCTATGGGGTGGAGAATTCATCCACCTACGTGTATAGTAATTAATAAAATAATTTTGTTATTAAAAAGTACTAATAAAATAGTACTTAATGAAATAATAATAATAATTTACCCATCCATAACCGAATCCTCATTTTCATATCCTGAAGCTATATTTTCACCAATAGCATTCCAATCATAACCAGAATCAGTAACTCTGGTTGCAAAATCACCATCTACATCATCATGACTTAATTCGTCAGATTCCTCCATTCTCTCCGAATGACGTTGAGCTGTACCAATAAGAAGACTGAAAACATTATTTTTTATAGTTATTAAAAAAACCATATATTAGCATATATAATTAAATATTATATATATATATATATATATATATACGTGTATATTTTAATATATATATATATATATATTGCAATCTGATTTATAAAATTATTAAAATTTACCTATTTAACTGAAGTGGAGGGTCTACGCCATTATCACTACGTGCAGAATTAACTAGACTAAGCATATAATCTAGATCCAGATCATCCCCACAAACAATGTTAAAAAATAAAATTGCATTGATCATTAAAAAGACACCTAAAGATTTAATCGCTACCATTTTATTTTATTTTATATATATATGTGTGTATATATTTTATAATAATGGGATATTTATTTATACTTTGGATTTAAATCTTAAGAAATTTAAAAGAATCCTAGAAAAACAAATTGTTGAGGGGAAAGAAATTGTATTTATAAAGGATTATGCTTTTTGATAATGTTAGAAAATAATGCACTCTCAACAGTGTTTTAAGTCTATCAAAGACTTAAAATAAATCGAGAAAAATGTTTCAGGAGAACATTTTATTCTTCAGAGGAATTCTCGATGTAACATTACCGGTAACTGTTGTTATATATTATAAGTATATACCGTACGCATGTTACATATTTTTAACAATATTGGGATTAAAAGCGAACCTAATATAAACCTTATATTAATTAACCAGACAGATCTTGCATTCAATAAAACGTTAATCATATAAATAGGGGAATACAAGATACAGTACAGCAGTAACAGTATATGCAGAAACAATAATTAATGCTAGTGTAACAAATAAATCATTTATAACTCCGAATTTTATAACATTTTTAACATTAATTTAGTTAAACCGAATTATTGTTTTTTAGTATGAAAAAAGAGAAAAAGAGAAAAGTTCAATTATTAATATAAATATATCAGATATTGAAAGAAATCAAAAATTTTATACAGTTTCAGAATTTGGGAACCCCAAAAAGTAAATACAATAGCAAAATAGAATTGAATGTATCAGGTATGCATAACGATAATGATACGCTACTGTAAGTGTATGCTGGTCATACTGAGCATATTATTTAACTCTGACAAAGGTGGGCGAATAACGGGAATATGGAAAACACCAGATTTTCATTGACTAATTCTACTTAATTGGTTATGAATTTCTAAATTCATTTAATAAGGTTATTGTCTCCCAGGGATCGCAGGAATCGCAGGGTCTTATGCGAACTAACTAATAAAAAAATGATTTCAGTTGGTTACAGCATAATGTATTATAAGGGACACACATTAACATACAATTAAAAACAAAATATTATAAGGGATACACATTAACGCACACATTTAAAAACAAAGTGTTATAAGGAATATACATTAACACACATTTAAAAACACAAAGTGTCAAAAGGGATATACATTAACACACATTTAAAAAAAAAAGTGCAATGAAATATATATTGCTTTGTACAAATTGAAATTTACATGAATCAAATGAAACAGGTACTGTGCAAAACATCACCAAATAATCTAATATTACAAATACTAATGCTAATACAGTAAATTCCCTTCATATCATCCTTATGATATTTTAATTTAAGTATTATTTTTCTTTAATCTTCACTTTACTTAAAGCCATTTCACTTTCTGTCACAAAGTTATTAACGTCAATGTTAATCTCAATATTGTAAGGGTTACTATTCAATTCTTTTACACTATTATTGCTACTATTATTTGCATTGTTCAAAAAATCACTACATACGGAATTAGTTGCTCCATACTTCTCAAAAGTTTTGTAGGCACAAAAATGTGGGCTTGAAATTGTTGATGATGAATGATGATGATTATAGTAAAAACTTCGATGATAATAACTATTATTATCATCATTGTTATTATCAATATTACTACCTATATTACTATTATTGTTATGATTAATGTTACTATTGCTATTATTATTACTGTTGTAATTTTTATTATTATGATTCATCTTATTATTAATTTGTTGAGAATTTCTAACACAGACTGAGATAGTTGATGAGGATGGTGGACGTGATGATGGTAGTGAAGAAATGGATGATGGGGCGTGCATGATTTCAGAATTGGGATAAAATCGTTTAATGAAACGAGACGGAGACTCTGCAAAGGACCAGCTCATGTTTGGATCGACATTACGAGGATGCCAACCTTCATTCAATATATATTGAATAGCATTACCCAACCCACCAAAGTTGATACCTTTTTTTAATTAAAGTTAGGTAAGTTATTACTGTATTAGAAAATTAAAAAACAAATAAGATTAAAATTTTACCTATGACGCAGACAACGTATATCCATGCGGAATCAATCTATTTTTTAAAAAATATAAAAAAATTTAAAAAAAGCCAGTATGTGAATGAATAAGTTGTATTTTTTTTTTTTTTTTTTTTACTAGACTTACATCAAAAAATTTAGCAGCACAAAAAATTTGTACAGGAGTCCACTAAAGATATAAAAAAATATAAAATAAAATTAAAATTAAAATTAAAAGAAATAAAAAAGAAATAATCTAATTATTTCAAATAGAAAAAAGAAAAAAAAAGTACCTGCAAAATAAAAACAAGAACGTAACTTATTATTTTATTGGATACACGCTTTTCAAGTCTACTTCTTGTTCTTGCCAATTCACTTCCAGGATTATTATTTTTAACTTTAACATCCTTTTCATCTATATTATTTTCATCAATTTGAAATTCCATTGCATGACCAAGTAAAGTTTTAAGGATTGATATATAACAGAATATTACAAGTAGGAAAATTAAGCTTATTAAAGTGAAACACACAATCGGTATTATAATGTTATTTGCTTGTGCAGCACACCTTCAAAAAAAAAAGGAATATTTTATAATAAGATTAGAATAATACTATATAAGAATAGAAACAATAAACCCATAAATAAAAACAGAACAAAAAAAAACTCAATAGAGCGCAGAATAAAACAATCAATAGAAAACAATCAATAAAATAAACTATTGATAAAAATAAAACAAAAGAATTAAAGAAATTACAAACAAAATTTAAAAGCATACCAATATTTTCTAGCACCGTAATATGGACCCGCAATTAACTGAAAGATCGCAGTGATAGCAAGAATAACAAGCCATAATTTATAATCAAATTTTCCAAGATCAAAATAAAATTGTCGACAAACACGAAGATAAGTTGTCATGCTAGAAGACAATAAAGTTAAGTAATACATATGATAAATCAAAGTATAATATATAATTTAATATGAATTTTAGAATATAAAATTAAATGCAGGGTATAAATACCTTACAGTACCATATAGAGCCAAATTAATGGTGATAAAAAAAAAATAAAGCACACTCAATATTGAACACATTGGTTGATCCCAAACCCTGGCATTAATAGCTGTGTGGGTCTATTAAATTAGATAATTTTTTATTCAATAATTTATTCAATAATTTATTAAATAATTTTATAATTGATAAAATTTAAATATAGTAATACTTACTACATTTAAAATTCCAACGATATCAATCCCTACATCTATAATATAAAAGTATTAAAAATAGTTGATTATCTAATAATAAATATAATATCAATCATTATTTCAAAATCCGAAAATCGTAAAAAAGCTTACCAGCAATGGCAGTATAAAAAGGTAATCTAAAAATCATTGATAAACTTTTTGATGAAATTTTCCATTGCAACCAACTCCGATAAAAAACGTATGAACAACCAATAGTATTAAAAAAAACCATTATAAAATTAATTATAACAACTAATTTCAAATCATCAATATTTTCTGGACTATCAAGTTGAAAAGGTGTATCTTTATTAGAGGTATCATAGGTTAATTTTGTATCATTTGTGCCATTAATAAAATTATCTAATGACATATCAGCGAAGGAAGGTGTTAAAATCATAAGAATATAATAGAGAATAAATAACAAAATTTTTGATGGTTGCTGCATCATGCTTAACATGCATCTGAGGATGAAAGAAGGGGAAAAGAGAAATGAAAGTTTTCTATCTATGTAAAAAAAAAAAAAAAATAACAATTATTAACAAAGAGAAATAAACGAAAAAAAAATAAGGTTAATTTTTTTTTAATGGATGTATTTTTGCTATTTATAACGTTCCTTAATGTTGATTTTTAAAGGGGTATAATATTATACATAATTATGTATGATAGATCCTCGGCGAGGGGAAATAAAGGAATATGAATATTTACAAAATATTTATTATTCACGTTTTTTCAATATCAATTTTTTTTACTAAAAAAAACTTATTCTTTATCCAAATTCATGCATAAAATCAAACTCATCATATTTACTGAGTCTTAAATTTCAATATTAGTCATTAGTTATTAAAAAAAATTTTCCCTTTAACAGATAATCACCAATTAAATTTCATTAATTCATTTTGATTCAAAAAATTTAAATATGTATGTTTCAATCCTTTGCATGTAACTAAATTGTCGATCTATAAAAGGGTCTCAACTAAATCTCAACCAATAAAATTATTTTAAACTTTTGTTTGTCACACTATCACGTATAATAATTCATCAAATGTTTGTTTGTTAGGATTTTGGAACCTATTTACTACCTATTTCTTGTTTTTAATAAAAGAATCTTTTCTATAAAGAGTATGACATTTATTATTATTAATAATAATTTTATAACACGTTAACGTATCCGTTCTAGGTAAAATATTTTTATGAGTTCCATATTTAGAATAGATCCATTTAAGTTATTTAAGGGTGTTGAATCTTATTCGATGTTACTGCTTGCATATGCATGTACGTAAGTACGTACACACACAAGTATTGTCGCTATTGGGAAATAAATATCAATTTACAAATTTGTATTAATAATACAAACAATGCACGTGATTCTGGTCGAAACTAAGTACGTACGTACGTACGGTACGTATGTACACATCCGATATTTGGTACTATCAATTATTTGCTTATTCTTTAATACTTTAAGAATATATTCCCTCTCGTTACAACACCTTCAAAAGTCCTTTCAAACTTCTAATAATGGTTCCATTCGTTTTATTTTCTGATTTTTTTTAATCCTTTCTTGAATTAAATTCTAAAGTGTAGGTTTTCTACTTAAACCTTTGCGTGCTATATCCTCACTTGTTGTTATAATTGTTTTTTATGAATTTATTGTTTAAATATTCTTTTCTAACTATAACAATTTTACAAATATGTTTATGCCGTTGTGGTAATTAACAGCTTGTGCTTTCTCTCTCTCGGTTTTTTTATAAAATGGTTACTTATAAGTAATCTTCGAGTTTTTGACGATAAGTTTTAAGGAAGATATGTTGTTGTTTACTCTTCATTTTATGCCTTTACAATGTATTCTTGATCTAGTTATTTATTTCCCGAAATAAACCTACTAGCTTTTGTAATACTATAATATAGTAAACCATCGATGTAACAGAATTTTGAGTCTATTAATAAAAAATCCGTTATATATATACATATATATATATATAACTTATATATATATTTTTTTTTTACTAAGGCGATTACACAATTTCGTTTATTGTCTCGTCCACTTACAAGGGTTTCCATAAAGTAAAATACGTCAATCAGAACGTCTATTACACTTTGAGATTTCAACAAGAAACGCGTCGGGCAAACGCAATGAACTATGCAAAATATAATTAATTTTTGTGTATCAAAATATTATGAATAGAATTTAGTGTAGGTAGTTTTATAGCAGATTAGTGTAAGTTTTTCTTTTAAATTTTACTACTTATTACGGTAGATGTATTCGTGTAAATTAAACTTTTTCTCATGTTTGCTAACGAATTATTTTACTCAAGCGTATTCTTCGAAAGTAACAAAGTTCGGGCATTCATAGATGGATTTTAAGACCCTTTATTTAATAAATATTCATTGTTTTTTAATTTTTATAATTTCACTACATCACCAGCAATAACTTTACTGTATTAGCTAACTATGAGTTAATTACTATATGAGCTATCACGGTGACACAATATGCGATTAAGTTAGTTTGTATATTACGAATGCGGTGGGTGAATATGGGTATTATGACGCAGGTACGTACAGTACATACGTAAGTATTACGTGTGTTCCAATGATCAAGTGAATAATTTTAGTATCATTCGATTTGACACATCGAGTCGAGTCGAATCGAATGGTACCAATTTTGATCACCACATCACGAGAAGGGTTAAAATAATAAATTTTGGCGCAGATATGCTATGTGATGTCTGGTACTCAATGAGACGATCTTTACCAAAATCATTCAATTCTGTTTAGTGCATCGCAAGATACATAAAATGTTTGTGGAACAGGCAACACAAACGGCACTACATTCTAATTTAGAGGAAGAAATTTCAACAAATAGTATATAATTGTAATAAGGAAAAACGGTAAATATTATAAAATTAGAGCTTATATTTGTAAAAAGTTAATAAAAGTTTGATCATAGTGACGAAAATTGAAAAATACTCGGTTATAAATTGTCTATTTAAAATTTTAAATCGCACTCTATATGAAATTGAAACTTACATTTAGAACCTGAAATGCCACTTCACGACAAATGAAATTTGTTATCAAATGATCGTTATGTTTTGAATCTTTTTTAAGGTCACAATTTAAGTTCTGGTGTGTTAAATAAAGACGACATTACCTTTATATATTAATCGTGCAATCACGTTACCTTTGAGCACAAAAAAATTATCGAGCTTTTTTTAGTATTGATGCGCGTCATATCTTATTAATAAATTCCGAAACATTCCGAATATTCCCATGCGCATCATGAAATTTAAAATAAATTCACATCACTGCTACGTACTGTACTCAGTAGTGTAAATCTTTTTGCCCCTACAATTTTAACCCGAATACATGCTTTAATTTGCGATTAATTTTTTGGAAACGGCATGATTAAAGTGGAGAATAGTATTATTATGGATAAGATTTCTTTTAAACTATCTTTTTATAATCGCCAATAAATTACTAATATCTTCCTTTTTTTTTTTTTTTTCTATATATAAAAAGTCAACGATTTTAGTTTGCGTTTGTATCAAAAAAAAAAAAAAAAAATAATAATAACAATAACAGTCACAATCATAAAAAATTCTATAGGAAAATTTTTTTGTTAACTTATAAAGAATAACAACAACTATGATCCGAAATTTTATCTTGTTATTCTTTTTTTTGACTGTACTTTCAATGGTCAATTCTATTCCGTATCAATTGAACAAAAGAGCAACCATATTTAAAGAATGTCCTTCAAATCATATCTTACCGAGTAGCGTTAATGTAACCGTAATTACTAATGCAACACTTACTCCTGATCCTGTAAAATCTAATGAGACTGTCACGGTTACTGGTTCAGCAACATTAAGTGTTAGTGTGACTAAGAGCGACCTATTTACTTTTGCATTTTTTGATTCAAATGATACTTTCATAGAAGGAGGCGGAGGCGCTATAGAGATTTGCAATCCTGATTGTCCAACCAATACCTATCCGTTAAATTTAAAAGTTCAAGCACCCCCCGAATTGCCTTCTAATTACTCTATTATACTTGCTATCTCAGGAAATCCAGTTCCAAATAGGGTTACAAAAGCTTGTGGTTTCGCTTCTGGTTTATCTAGCTAGCTTTTTTTTTCATAATTTAATTTTTTATTCTTTTACCTATTTGAATTTTTTTATCCATTTTGAAATAAAATAAAAATTTATTTATTGTCGCAGCTGAAGCTGGAGATTTAGGGACCTCGATTTAAAAAATATAAACCTTACCAAAATCACTTATCCCTCAAGCCGTCTATTTTATCAGGCAAATTTGCTTGCTAAAATTTTATAAATTCATACCTGATCTATTTTTGTTAAAATAAAAAAAAATTTTTTTTTAAAATGTTATATACTATTTAAACCTTATTTTATTTGTTAAAAAAAAATTTAAATTTTAAAAATTTTTTTCTTTGTTTTAGTTTTGCTTAATAAAAATTTAAGATTTAACCCCTATAACCTTAATAAAAAGTTGTAGAGAATTTAAAATCAAATTATTTTTTATTATAACTATTTTTATAATTTATTAAGCTAATTTTAAACTTTATTTAATAGTAGCTAAAAAAATTTCTTTTGGAAACATATAAAATTTTAAGAAACTTTTTAAAATTTTAATAATAAAAATTAAAAAATAAGTTTTATTTGAAGTATAATATCTTTATCAAAATTATGATAGAATAATAAAATTTAAATACATTATTTATAAAAGAAATATCCTTAATTTTATTCAATAAATGGAGGGTCAATTTTAAATAAATTTAAAAAAAAACTTTTTAAAAATTATTTTAAGTGGGCAAATTTGCCCGCTAATGGTTTTTGATTATCAAAACTAACCCTAAACCCTAACCTATCCATTTAAAAAAAAAACTAAATGCTTCCCAAAAAGGTTTGAAAATTTCATATTAAAATAACTAAAATTTTCAGCTTCAGCCACGACATTTTAACAGTAAACAGGTAAAGATTAAATTGATGAACATTTTAAACGCATAATAAATGCATATGTATATGGGCTAGGTGCTACAAAAAGGGACGAAATTCACAATTTTTTCAAATGGTATTGTTTTACATAAATTAATTTAAAATAAGATTAGGATCATTTTTCACTTAAGACACAAAAGTAGTTGTGTTAACAAAATTTTGCTATAAAGTTTGCATTTTCATATGATTTATTATAAGATTTACATCGATTTTCCGAAGATCTTTTTTTTTTTTTTTTTGTCAATTTCGTCACTTTCTGCAGCACCTAGCCCATATAATTGTATCATATTAAATTCATAATATCACATTAACAATTTGACAATCGGATATGTATATGGTATAACTATTATTCGGGAAAGCTTATACAGGCAGGCCAACTTTAATAGTTACTGGTAGAGATGCGTAGCACGAGTGAAAAAGAAGATACAAAACAAAAAAAACATAAACTTTCACAATTGAGAGATAAGTATTCTAATTTTGCTTTAATAAATGGTTCTTCGGCATTACATTAGCTTACTTCCTCATTTTCTCAAGGTAAATCGAAGGGAATCTCTGACTTCATTCTTTAAAAGCTTGTGCTTATATACTTTAAAATTTAATATACTACAAAATTAACATGTTATCTAGAGCACGCTAACGCACTATTTAGCACGTTGACATACTAATAAAAGATTGTTTTTAAGCCCAACATGTTATGTGCTATCTCAAATTGGTAAATTTAACCCAATACTAATGTTACGTGCTACAAGTTAACGTTTCCACTTCGAAACAGGGATGGTAAATGACTTTAAATGACCCAACTGACTTAAATGACAAATTTGACCAGTCATAGGTCATGTCACGGCCCAAATGACTCAAGAAGGTCTTTTAACTCTGGTTAATCGATTATCTAATACTTTTAGCTAATCAAAATTGATTATTTTTCTTCGTAAATAAAGCTTTGCTAGATGCTATCTAATAAAAATTATTACACATGATAAATAACTGAATAATTTGATGAAATGATTGTCATTTGTATTTTGGCTAAATGACTAGGTCATTTCCAGACCGGTTGTAAAACGACATTCTAATCGAATCATTAGATCAGGTATGAAGTGATAAAAAAAAACACTAGACAAAAAAATAAAAAAAGTTCGTGAATAATAATTTACCGATTGTAAAATGATATAAATCATTAATTAATAATCTATGTGAATTGAGAAATGATGCGAACATATGTATTATTTATAACATGCATTATACAAGTTTTTCGTGATCGGTAGGATTCAACTCTATGGAAAATGACCTAATGACCAAATGACCCCGGTCATTTGGAAATGACCATAGTCATTTGGTCACGAGTCATTTCTAAATGACCCAAAATTTGAATGACCTCAAATGAGCGATCATTTTGAGGTCATTTGAAAATTGGCAAATGACCAGGCCATTTACCATCCCTGCTTCGAAATTATATAACTAACATTTATTTATATTAGACTAGATTAATGAGCAACATTGTGTCCTGAGCAGAGTGTAGTGCGATTTTTAGATGCTAGAAATAGCTGGATATTCTGGTCTGAAGTCTATAGACTTACACTAAGGTCAATGTGGACAGACATTAATCTTTAAAATTACGTTTTTGATGCGATAATATGAAATAACTGAGGATTTTAATCAAAAACGTAACTTTTAATGCATAAAAACAGAACACTTGCGCCAACATGACTAGAATTGGGCACCGTGCGCATGAATACATGGTCTAAGCAATTTTATACTATACAAAATTAGTTAAAATCCAAATATTATAAAATCTTTCAACTTTTGATTCAGCGGGATTTACAGAATATCAGTATGGTATGGGTGAGCTGATCGGTCTGGTATTAGGTGTAAAATACCAATTCTAAAAAATCAATAATATACTAGCATCACCCGGTGTAAACTTGTCTAGGGTGCAATGTATTTGAATAAATAAAGTTTTCAAATTTTTGAAAAGATATAATTATTGTTGTATAAAAGTAACTACATTTATGTATTTTAAGAAGTATTATTGTTTATGGTATTAGGGGTGAAAAAAAAGTGTATCGTTATTTGCTGTAAGAGTTGTAATTTTGAAATAATTGATAATAAATTTATCTGCCTTATTCTCTTCTAAAAATGGCCCACTAAAAGTAGAGAATATCATTATCTCAGAAATGGTGGCTGCATTCATTTGGTCTACAGAAACACTTATTGAAAAGGATTATATAAAGATGTTGTAATTTGAGGTTCTTGTTGTATTTTAGAGTTTTAGTTAAAATTATTTCCTATACTATTTGTATATCATTTTCTTCTAAAAATGGCCCACTAAAAGTAGAGAACATTATTATCTTAGAAGCAGTGCTGCATTCATGTGATCTGCAGAAACACTTATTGAAAAGGATTATATGAAGATGTTGTAATATGGGGTTCTTGTTGTATATTAAAGTTTGAGTTGCAATCATTTCTATATTATTTGTATCTAATATAATAGCATCATTATCCAGTTTACCAGATGAGTTTAAGGTTGTTGAGTTGGTAGAGAATTGGTTTGTAGGTTGGTAGAGTTATTATTTGTATTAGTATTTGTTTGTACTGAAGACTTGCTTTTAGAATTGATTTTAGTACTTGAAGTATGATTATAAAAGATAGATTTAATACTTGGTTTTTTGATTTGGACGTTAAATTTAGCAAATAGAAGTTTTTGAGCTTCTGAATAGAAGTTTTTGTTATATACATCTTGAATAGATACAATAGATAGCTTATCTTCCTTAAAAATATGGAAATAAGTTATTACTCTAGCTAAAAAGTTAGTATCAATTGGCTTAGTAGTAACTTTTTCAATTGCACTATGAGGACTAAGGTTGTCAATTTGGTAATTAATAGCTGCAGCCTTGTTGTATATATTGAAGAAATATAGAAATAGAAACAAAGGCATGCTTGATTAGTTTCTTCTTTGTTAAGATTGTTGAGTTCAAGAAATTGGTGTTCAGTTTTGGTAGCTAGTTGTTGAAATAGAGAAATTGGTGTTTATTTTTGAAATCAATTTTTGTAAATTGTCGTTTATAGATTTCAAAAATTTTTCAAACTATGTATTAAAGTTTGTTAAAAATGGTTTAAGTGATGGAATTTTAAAAGATTGTAAAAATTGGTTTTTAGAGATATTAAAAGCAATATTAATATTGAATTTGGTATCATTTTGAATTTTGAAGAGGGGCTAGTTAATGCTATCTTCACTTATATAGTAGTGAAGCTAAGATAAATAGGACACTAATAGGACGTATATTTAAATCTTGACAGAATTTGTTGGTATTGATTGTTTGGTATTTGTTATGTAAAATAAAATGTAGGCAAGCAAGATTCAATGCTACTTGGTTTTGGTTGTGTATAGAATAGAGAGGTATAGAATTGAAAGAAGAAAAATTTTGGGATAGTTAAGTTGAGTAAATAAAGAAGTAGTAAACTCTTTAAGTAAATCAACAAATGTTAAATAGATAAACTCAAATAGAATTGTAATTGATTTGTCAATAGAGAGATTGGTTTTATAAATAAGATCAGTAAGAAATTTAGGTTTTTTACCAGCCATAGCTTTGATTAAATATTTGTAGTTAAATTTAGATTCGGATGTTTTGTTATCAGCAGGTCTAGTAATTTTTTCTGGATAAATATCAATAAGAAATAGTTTAATAAAATCTAAAATTTGGTAGGCTGAAGTATTACTAAATTTCATATTTTGTTTGATTTTTGGTGTTACTTGATATTCTTTGAACTAGTCTAAATCATTAAAAGTATCTCTTGATTGTTTTGGTTTTTGTGTTCCTTCTTTGGTCTGGTTAGAATCTTTAATTTTTTAAAGAAAAAAATGGTATATAGTTTTTTATTCTCAGAAGACATTTGTCGAAGTCTAAGAATAATAATTAGTAATTTTTGTTCAAGTATAAGTGGAGTTTTAGAAGTAAATAGGTTTGAGTTTAATATCAAGATTTTGTAGGCACAAGTTTAGTAAAGTATGCAGAAATTTCTAAAAAGACAAGCTACAATATAGTTTAGAGTATAACTACTTTGTTCTGTAGCTATATATGGGACATTTTTGATTTTACAGATATAACATAAATGTTAATGTTGAGAGTGAGCAATAATTGCATTAGGAGTTTTGTCTGCCTAAAAGCCTGAGAATAACAATTTTGGGTTGGCAGAGTGTAATTCTAGTTGTTTTATATATTTTGGTATTTGGAGAGGATGGAAGTTCATCACTAATTTTTTAAATTGTTTAGCTGAAATTATAGTTGTAGTTTGAGTTAAAGGTTGGCCAATTTTAGTTGAATGGTTAATTCTGTAAAATTGAGAAATAAAGCTAGAATAATATTTTTTGCAATAGTATGTACCAATAGTAGATTGCTCTAGAACTTGAAAGTAGTATTGTTTTTTAGTGCCTTGAATATTACATGATTCTGGATTAAAGCTAGTTAAAAGAACCTTTAGTGAGCTTGGTTTGCTTTTATTTATTCTAATTCCATAATGGTCTCTATATTTGGAATAGTAGTAGTCCATATTATAGCTATCAGCCTATTTCAAAAAAGTTAAAGTTGGTATTGTATTGGTATAATTTGAGTTGATAAAAGGTATAGTTGTATTTAGTAATAAGTTAATATAAAAGAGATTAAAAAGGGTTTTACAAAAAGCTATAATTTGTTTTGTTTAATGTAATACCAACAAGTTAGTATCAGTTATACAAGTCACATAGTACACAGGTCACTATTACAGGTCACATATTATACAAGTTACATGTTACACAAGTTTCACAATGATGATTCAATTATTATAAAACACACTTATGGTGTTTACCACCATAGGTAAATTAGATTTGCAAATCCATGTAACAAACCAAAAAAATAAATTTTAATTACTTTAGGGTTAGAGTAAGGTCTGGAATTTTATTGGGGCATTAGTATTTATAAAATTTTCAAGGAATTTTTTTTATTAAAGCCCCAAAAGTGGCTTCATAAGCAAACTTTAGAAATATAAATAGTTTTTTAAAAAAAATAAACAAAAAAACGAAATTTTTGTTACACCTGATCTTAAATTTTGATTGGCTAGTCTAATAGTTTTGTGTAATGTAGTATAAAATACCATAGGTGCGTTTTAGTAAAACTCTAATGATTAACTCAGGTAACATTACTATATGCAAATTAAAATAGTTACAAAAAAGGTAAATATTTGTTTTGTATAAAATTAAATAGTAATTTGTGTAGTTAGCAAAGAACCACTAATTTTATGCTTTTAAAAAATGTGAGTTATACGATTTAAGGGGCATTTATATTATACAAAAATGCTTATAGAATTTTTGTAAAAAAAAATTTTTTTAAAAAAAAAGAAAAAAAGAGAAAAAAGTATAAAGAAATTAATAGTATTTTAAATATATTTCTATTAGTTTTAAAGCTACAAGTATAAAACACAGCTTGTTATAACAAGAAAAATTAGCCTTTTAACTTTTCAAAGTTTCAAAATAGCTTAAGAAGACTGTTTTGTATATATTTTAAAAAGAATACAATTTTAGGCCAAAAGGTCTTAATTTATGGGTTTAAAGGTTTTTGCAAAAATATTTAAATATTATATGTATTTTTGAAAGCAAAACAAGTTTATTTAGGAGCAGTAACTAGTTAACCTAATAAAATTTAGAGATATAAAATATTTTTAAATAATTAAATTAAGAAAATTTGCAAACAAGTGATCAACAGAGAAGTGCATTAGGATAATTCTTTTTATTATTATTTTTTTTATCATTTAATTATTTTATTATTATTTTTTTAATATTTATTTTAAGGGTAAAGGATATATAGATCATTTATCATATGATTTTGGTGATACAATTTTTTCTTTTTAAAATTAAAAAAAAAATTATTAAGCAAATGATTTTAAATTCATAATAAAGGTTGTAGAATGGACTTTTCTGATTCTAATAGTAGTAAAATTAGTAATATTGGTTAAATATTTACTGAAAAACATGTACTTGAAGAGTACTTGAAGATTGGGTATCACTATTTGTTTACAAAAAAATCATATGATAATCATATAATGTAACCAATCAAAATTAACTATTTTGTTTAACTATGGAGAATTTGGATTAATTGCGAAAAACTTTACCATATATAAAAGTATATTTTTTAAAAATATTTTATTATTAAAATTTATATTATTAGAAAAAGCAAGTTTTAATTTACAAATTTCAAAAATTTTAACAAAAATTAAATGTTATTATAAAAATTTTTATTTGTAGCATATTTCTAATTTCTATATAAAATTATTTGTACTACCAAAATCATATGATAAGTAATTTACGTATCTTCTACTCTTAATTTTTATTTATTTATTTTTTATAAAATTACTATGCATTACTACTAGTAATCATCACCAGTGATCTCCAATATATAAAACAAAATAAACAAAACAAAAGTTTATATTAAATAAAAATTAAATCTCTTTAATATTAGAGTAAGGGTAAAAGGTTAGAAATTAGAATAGGGCTTTGTATATATTAAAAATTTAGCAAGAAATTTTTTTTTGTATAAAAAAAAGTAGTTTTATGGACAAAATTTTAGATTAGAAGCAATTTTAGCAATCTTTTAAAAAATTTATTAATTAATTAATATTTATTTTTTTTTATTTTTTGGTCTTTAATTATTTTTTTCGCTAAATTTTTATAATGTACAGTACATACTGAAAAGAGTTTGTAGGTTATACAAATTTACAAAAAGTATAAAGATAAGTATTTTTTACTTTTTGTTATCTTTGTTACAACTGACACTAATTATTTTTTGATCTTGTATAGTGTTTTTGTGAGTTTTTTTGATACTTTTCTGATTTTTGATTATATGGCGTCTTTGTAGTGATTTGGCAGCTTGTGGTAATTCGACGTCATTCTTGCTAGTGTTTTTGTGATAAAGTAACAATGTTCTTGCGATAAAGTGATAGCATTCTTGTGGTAATTTGATGCTGTTCTTGTTGTGATTCAACAGCATTCTTGTGTGATTTTATGGGAGTTCTTGCAGTGAAGTAATGGTGTTCTTGTAATAAAGTGACAGCATTCTTGTGGCAATTTAATGCTGTTCTTGTTGTGATTCGACAATGTTTTTGTGTAATTTATAGGCATTCTTATAGTAAAGTAATGGCATTTTTGTGGTGATTCAACATTGTGGTAAGTAAAGTAATAAAATTCTTGTGGTAATATGATAGCATTTTTGTAGTAATTAATGGTGTACTTGTATGTGTGAATTATAGCATTTTTGTAGTAAATTGATAGTATTCTTGTATGCATTCTTGTAGTAAAGTGACAGCATTCTTGTAGTGATATAATGATGTTCTTGTAGTGATTATATGGCATTTTTGTGGTGTGCTTGTATGCATTCTTGTAGTGAATTATAGCGTTCTTGTAGTGAATTGATAATATTCTTGTACATTCTTGTATGAAGTAATCGTGTTCTTGTGGTGATTCAATAGTGTTATTGTAGTAAAGTAATTGTGTTCTTGCAGTCAATTAATAGCATTTTTGTGGTATGTTGAGTGCAGTTGTATGCATTCTTGTAGTGAACTAATTTGACAATGTTTCTGTAATAATATAATATAGGTAATCTCATATATTCTGGCATAGCTATTACTATAGAAAGTAAAAAATTTTTATATATAATAATTTATTTTATTAAATTTTTTTTAAACTTATCTTTTAAAAAAACAGTACATTATAATATTAAGTTATAAATATTAATTTTTTATATTTATATTAAATATTTTCTATGATCAATTTTTTAGTCTATTAAATAATATTAAATTTATTTACTTATTAAATTATTATTATTTTTTTTATTATGCAATTATAATTTATTTATAAGACAAAATATTTTTAATAATATTTTATATATAAAATAAATTTTTTTTAAATTTTAAAAAAACTTTTATTAATTTAATTTTTAGGTTAAAAACTAGTAAATAAGAAAAAATATACTAGTTTTTAGATTAATTTATGCTTATATAATAAGTTAGTAAAATTTATAATTAATAAAATTTTAATTAATATCATATTAAAATTCAAATTTAGAGAATTATTTTTTATGTTTATACATTATTAAAATTTTTAAAATTTAAAAATTTATAGATTTTTGAAGTTTTTTTAACTAAAATAGATATTATTTTTACTATATAAATTATATAATAAACTAGATTAATTTAGTGTTTTATTTTTGGTATAACTTTTTATTGTACATAATAACTTTGTTTAAAATTTTGCAAACTTTTTTTTGATAGTTACACCAAAGCACTTGCGTAGTAACACAAAAAATACTTAATTTTAATTGGTTAAACTTTAAAAATAAGCAATTTTTTAATTTTTTTAATTTTTTAAAATTTAAAAATTGAATAAATTTAAAAGTTATTTAAAAACAATTAAATCAACAAATTATAAAATTTTTTTTATAAATATACTGCCTAGCTATTCAAATAATATATATATTTTTTTAATTGCTAGTTAATAAAAAAAATTAGTACTTACTATATACTAACTTTAATTTATTCAATTGAACTGCCAGAATATATGAGATGACCAATACCTAATATTGTAATAAAAAAATATTATATTATAAAATTTATATTTTATTATATATAAAAATAAATATGTAATAATAAAATAAAAATAATTCAAAAACTCTTCATATCGATCACTTGTACAAATTTTTGAACATAAGGAAAACAAAAATTTTTTTAGTAAAAGATGAAGCAGCTATTAATACTGGTTTTTATAAAGATCAACCTTTCTTGTTATTTCTGGTGATTCTTTTATATATTTGGCACACAAGTCAGAAGCATTAGTTGTGCAAGATAACTGGTAGTGGGTACCCTTGGTACAAGAAATTCTAGTAGAAGTTAAAAAAGAAAAAACTTTTATCGATGAAGGTATTACATATATGTTCGAAAATAAGCTACTACCTAAAATAAGCTACCTCCTGATTTTTTTTAAAAATCTTAAAAAATCGTTAGCAGTTGCTACATATAAAACTTTTTTTTACTAAGTAAACATCAAAAGTTCGATTAAGTAAAATTGTTTAGCGCATCAAAATACACTTATAGTAAAAATTTGGTAATATTTGGACAACTTTTTATTAGTATATTTTTCAATTTTTTCAAAAAACTCAATATTTCAAAAATAAGCTACTTTACGATTTTTTGTGTAATTTTTTGGCCAAAAAAGGTAGCTTAATTTTGGACACATATGGTATAGCTCAGCTAGGTAGTAAACTAAAAAAAATAAGTTTTTCATCACTCTCTTTAAGGTTTTTGGTTGCAAGAACTTATTCAACTATATACCTGCTATTATATTCTCACTAGAAGTGTTTTTGCTAGAATTTTAATGAAAAGTGGGAAATTCAGCATACCTCCTCCAAAAGATCAGTATTGTTGTTCCTATCCTAATCAGAAAAAAGGCATGCAGGTGGATAAACAGAAATAAATGCATAATGGAATGTAATGCAATGGAGTAGACAAATCTACAGAGATTAAATTTTAAAATATTTATTTAGTTTTCTTTTTTATGTATATTACTTTAGCGAGGTGTTTCCTTGCGCAGTATTATATAATTTTTATCATTGATTACAATTTGTCATTATTTTTTCTCATTAGCTTTTATCTTAAGCAAAGAATGTTTCTTTGTCTTTCTTATTTAGTAATTTTGTTCTTTTTTAGTATTAGTATTTGGTTTTTTGTTTAGGTTTGTAGGTATTCCTCTTTTAGTTTTTCCTTTTATTTTCATTCAATCTGTTTTTCATTAATGGTTGAATATGGATAGTAATATCTCCACCATTGTTGCTAGATAAGAGGGATTTAAAGAATTTTTTTTGCTTTTGACGGGCCGACGAATATCCGTTAAGTAGTGCAACAGATCGCATTATAGTACTCTTAGAAGTTATTGAATAATGTCGGATTTGCTAAGTTGGATACAAAAGATTAGTTTAGAGGTTGGAACCAGTTTTAATAATTCGGGTTTATATATCCTAGCTATCACGAATCATCTCAAATGGACAAATCAAAACTGCATAAAACATTGGATCAACGTATTTGACGATATCCAGATCAAGCTGACACTAACGTACCTCAGTCTAGAAGATAAACCACTATCCTTGCACACTGACCCCCTTGTTTCAAAGATAAAAAACTTTAAAGTCAAACTAATCACGGACGATCTCTCTACACACCTCACTCTCTATGACCGTGATCTACAAAAACATCCACACTATATGTGCCCGAGGTGTTACGCTGCACCAGAAGATATTGTCCATCTGATAACATGTATACGCAACCCCTCTACTCTAGAATCACAACTTAAAGACGTAATTACAGTACTTGCAGAAGAACTAGAACTACAAGTAACTAATCTAAGAGAATTTATATCAGCGTTTATGAATGTTCACATCAGCCGCGGCCTACCGTTAGGGTTTATAACTATAGCAACGCTCGCTCCTTTCGATAAACAAAGTGATAGAATCAAATACTCCTCTTTATTACACTGTCTTATAGTTAAAATAATCTATGACGAGATCTGGTTACCTTCTCGTCAGATTACTCATGACTTAGTTATTCCTGCTCCCCCTCCACTTAATAAAATAGATAGAATACCTACCACTCCTCTTCAAAAATTTTTGATACAATTAGAAATAGATAAATATATTAGTAAAGGATGTACATACTCACGTGCAAGCTAGAGGTTTACGACCAATCTGTCTAGTACAGCTTAGGTCAAGAGTAAAGTAGCTCTTACCCCTACCTCACCTTTTTTCATTAAAATTATTACTATAATGTAATTCTTAATTGATTAATAAAGAGTTAGAGGATAGACCTCGTTGTATAAAAAAAAAAAAATAATAATAATTCGGGTTTATCACGTGAATTTTGTGATATTTTAGAATTCAATCCAATTAAATTTTAATAAATTCTAAAATATCACAAAATTCACATGATAACCCGAATTATTAAAACCGGTTCCAACCTCTAGATTAGTTTAGTTCATCATCAGCAAATTTTATATATAGATATATATCGATTACTAACTGGTAAGATATATATCGATATTCATCACCCCTGTCGATTACTATCGATAGTGATAGTAATCGATAGATATCCGGTTAATACTCTGTCGATTACTATCAATAGTGATAGTAATCGATATATATCCGGTTAATCGATATATATCGAATATGATATTAATTAATAATTATTATATTCACATAATCATACTTTTTGCAAATTTTTAAACGTTTTACAGGCTTTCACAATTTTTTAATATAAAATTTTATTTTTTTATTTATTATTATTATATTTTAAAATATTACATATTTTATTATAAATTATTATAAAAAAATGTCAAAAAAAATAAATTCAAAAAAAATGAAACCAAAAAAAATAAAAAAATAAACTATTATATTCCTTATATTCACTTATATTTGCTTATATTAGTTTATATTTGCTTATATTCATTTATATTCGCTACTTCTTGCAAAGTCCCAAAAAGTTAGATCGTTTTCTTGCAAAGTTCCAAAAGAAGTAAGGAATAAATAAAATAAAATAAAATTAAAAAAATAAGTAAAAAAA
>QKWP01000408.1:98267-138283 GCA_003550325.1 Gigaspora rosea
AAATATTAATTGTTGCACGATCAAGAACGTCGTTTATATATGTTGGAAAACCCTGAATAGATCCAAAACTCCTCAAAAAATGCTCACAGTTTATAAAATTAAAATAAAAAATTTTGCAAACAGAAATATAACATATACCTGTATACTGTACATAAAAATTTTTGAAATATTAGTGATCAGAGTTTGAAATTTGGGCGCGAACAAATTCAAACTATGACTGTTAGAATTTGATGGCAAGATATTAATGCACCAATTTATTGAATAAAATTAAGTTTCAAACTTTAATGCATCTGCAAGATTCAAAAAAGTAGACACGCTTTTGCAAAGTGTCTTTGCTAACTCGTTTAAATTTAATTAAAAATACTGAAATAGTTATTATAATCGATTAAAATACAGAAATATGATTTAATAAAATATTATTTAATAAATATTAATTATTTAAATTATATTTAGCAAATGAATATATGAAATCGAACTTACTTTCTGGTATGCTAGCAGCTTTTATATAATATCGAAAAGTTCAAAATATAGGAATATGCCTTAAATATTTGATGGTTTGGCATCGATTAATATGTTTGAAACATTTTGATTCACTTGTATCTAAGGTGCAACAAAAAGTGGGTTGAATATAAATTTTTAAAAAAAAAATAAAGTTATGCAAAAAAAAACTTGGCATTAACTTATTTTAATCTTGGTATTTGATTGGCCAATATTGTAATACGTAGAATGGTCTGGAAAAAAAATCTAGTATAATCCGATTGACAATCACTACTAAATAAGGTGCGATCGTCAATCGCCAAATTTGGTAATATCCCTGACTGTAATATAAGATCTGCAATTTGCATCTGGGACAAAAATGGCAGCCCAGATTAAAATTGTCATCTGGGCTAGCCCAATTGACAATTGGCATCTGGGCTACAACATATGTTATATATATTTTTTTTACTAAGGCAATTACAATTTTGTTTATTGTTCCTTGTCCACATAAGGTTTCTAAAAGTAAAATATATCAATCAGAAAGTCTATTACATTGTAAGATTTCAACAAAAAATGCAACAAGCAAATACAATAAACTATGCAAATATAATTAATTTATGTATATCAAATTATTATAATAGAATTTAGTATAGGCAGTTTTATAGCATATTAGTATAACATATGCTCTGATTTTTGAAATTTATAAAAAAAGCTTTTTTTAAAACTTTAAAGCCAAATAATTTTTGATCTACTAGTCCATTTTAAATGATTTTACTACCAAACTGTTCATTTTTTTAAGATGATTCCAATGAGCTAAAAATTATAAAAATCCAATCACAAGGTCATAAGAAAATGCACTATCAAATAGGTGACACACCTGAAATTGGTTTGACATAAACAAACTAATTTTAGGTGTATCACATATTAGGTAGTGCATTTTTTTATGACCCTGTAATTGGATTTTTATGATTTTGGGCTTGTTGGAATCGACTCAAAGAGATGAACATTTTGGTAATAAAATTATTTAAAATGGACCAGTAAACCAAAAATTATATAGCTTTAAAGTTTTAAAAAAATAAGCTTTTTTTATAAATTTCAAAAATCGAAGCATATGAATATTTTTTTTAGTTGTTACAACTTATTGTTCGAAGGACATTACAGACGGAGCAATAGTGATGCTGATGTTTGTGTGTTAACAAATTCTGAATCCTGATTGGCTAGATCAGGTGTAACATAATAAAAAGCAATCAAAACAATAAAACTGATCCTTATTGGCTAGATCAGATGTCACATTTTATATTTGTCCTTCGGACTTAAATGGTTCCCATTTTCCTAGTTATAGTAGATGTATTCGTATAAATTAAACCTTTCTCATGTTTGCTAAAGAATTATACTTAAGCATATTTATCGAAATTAACAAAGTTTTGGTATTCTTAAATTTTAAGACCCTTTATTTATTGTTTTTTAATTTTTTTATATTTTTACCACATCACTAGCAATAACTTTACTGTATTAGCTAACTATGAGTTAGACTATATTGAAATTTTCATAATTTTTATTTGTGAGCTATCACAGTAACACAATATGCAATTAAGTTAGTTTGTGTATTATGAATGCAGTGGGTGAATATGGGTAGTATATAAGTACGTAAGTATTACAAGATTCATCACATGTTATAATGATCCCCAGCTGTCCCACAAAAAATTTACCCTCACGTGATTTGACCAATCGAATTTCAGAATCAGATGTAATGTAAAAATCGAAGCGAAACAACTTTTTTACAAAAAAACTTGAATAGCTCTAAATTTTAATTAAGAAACCACGTTCTGCGGTTTAATTAAAAATGTTCTTTGTGAAATTTACTAATAAACTCAACCAGTGTTTGAAATTGGGTTGCAGAATTTGTGAACTGCAACAAATTTTTAATTTCTGCAACCAAAATCTGAAGTGCATATGCGAATTCCGCATATAATCTTGCAAACTTTACATATAAATTTTGATTAAATACTTATGTGCGCAACTAAATTTTTATAAATTCTTATAATCCGCAACTATTTTTTTTATTTAGTTGCAGCCCGCAACTAATTTAAAAATTGAATTTCAGGACACTGAACTCAACCCTAACCCTATGTTGTTCTTACTCTAATTCTAACTATAATGTGATTTATTTTTACAAAAACATATTTGTTTTGATTATTACGTTACATCTGATCTTAAAATTTGATTGGTCAAAATCACGTAGGGGTAAAATTTTTTGTGGGAGAGCTACCACTAATATCAAATCGAACAATTTTGGTATCATTCGATGCATCACATCAAATTGTACCAATTCTGATCAGAGATATTATAAATTAAAAATAAAGGTTAAAAAATAAATTATGCCATACATGTTATATCTAGTAATATCTTGTGATCCTTTTGACACACAGCATTCAACTTGCGCTTTTCTTATTGTATTCTGTACTATGTAAAGTATATAATAGAAAAATAAAATAAATGCTTACTGTACAAGTATATATTCATAAATATAATATAATAATCATTAATATAGTATATACTTACAAAAAACTGAAAGCCAGTATAAGTTTAAAATGTAATTTATTTTATATCGACCTATTAAATAAATAATAAACAAATGAAATATTAAAATAATGTTCTTATTTAAAATACATTAAATTTATGATATAAACAAGTTTTAAGTTTTACACTGAGTGATGCTAGTATATTATTAAGGTTTGATTTTTTAGAATTGGTATTTTACACCTAATAACAGACCAATTAGCTTACCCATACCATACTGATATTCTGTAAATCCCACTGAATCAAACATTAGAAAGATTTTATAATATTTGGATCTTAACAAATTTTGTATAGTATTGTTACAAGGAGAAAATGAAGTTTCTTCTATTTTTTTATTTTAAGAGATTATATAAAGGTGGCTCACCAAAGGCGTAGCTTGGTAATTTAATCCAATTTATGATAAAATAGGGGTACAAGGGTAATCTGACTTTATTATATTTATATAGTAAATACAAATATAGATAATCTGAAGATTAAAAAAGATCTTCTGTAACTCTATCCACTGATCACCTTTACACTAACACTTCAGAAGTAAAGTCTCAAAACAATAGTAGAAAAACCAAAAAAAACATGCAACCTGGCAGCTGTTTTTAGAAATACAGTTAACTGAGTATTTGCTAACAGCTTTAAAGTTTGTCACTCACCAAAAAAATTGGCACTTGCTGTTTAGAGGTAAAGTTCATAAACTACCTGTTGACAAGCTTAGAGTTTATCACTCACCATAATTCAAGAAGCACTTGGCAGCTCTCTTTTGGATTTTGGACCATATGAGAAGAACCACTATCTTTACTATGGCTACATGTGAACTCTTTTTGATATCATTGGTTCGTAAAGAATTTTAAAAAGTGGTTATTTGGACGTACCCCTACAAAAGATCTGCAGTGTTTACTGCTCCCAAAAAAAAAAGTACCTACCATATTGGATACAATCATTATGAGTGGCTTGGAAACAAGTAATGTGGAAGGACGTGCGAGACTTATAGGAAACCACTGGAAGAAGATTCTAGAAGCTCTGTTTTAAGCAATCCAGTTTATATGACTGCTTTTTGTTTAACATACCGGGACCTGGGCCATTGTATAACGGAACAAGGTTATTGGTGATAACAATTTTTATCTGACAGGTTATTATAAAATAACTTTGTTCAGCTAACTTCAGGCCTTGGATAAAGATTGATTGGTAGCAGAAGGCCATCATGAAGTCTGAGTTCTTTCTTTTTGGTAGTTGTAATATTATTCTCTTCTGCATGTAATAATATTAAACTAAATAAATGAACAAAGAGCAAGATCTCAGTTATAAAACAGAAAAAAAAAGATATTCTCTACCACAGAAGAACTAAAACAACCTCCTTTTTATACTATACAAATTATTATGGGACTTGCTAATCTAACATTATAGAACATTATGGAAACTACAAGACTAAAATCATGTAATATCCTATCTACGATGCTATCAAATTAAGTGTATCATACGATAGATCGAATGGTTTCTAAATCATTCCGCTGAAGCTAAGCCCCAATCATACATAATCAATTATGCACGATTAATTATATGCAGAATCGGTTCATACCGATTGTCATATGAAATGTGGCGCAGCGTACTTTAAATAATCATCTGATATTTGGAATATCACATTTACCCCATGACAGTATAAAATTGCTTAGACCATGCATGATGCATGCATTCATTTCGCGACGATAGTAGCTCAACCACAAAAAATTTTCCGGTCATGTGAATTTTTTGTGGCACAAACCAATCAAAATTTGAGATCAGGTGTAATGTGAAAATCAAGACAATCAAAACAATCAAATAAAGCGAAAGAATTAAAGTAATAAATCGTGTGGTTAGGGTTTGGGTTAGACGCTTGAATAGAGTGCTACTGATACCAAAAGTTTGCAAAGAATTTTTTTTGTTAATGCGCAGTAGACGCTTTCATAGACAAACTTCGGAGTTATTGGTGATTTTTTATGAAAAATCGTAAAAAGCGCAATTTTTACGTTACACCTGATCCTAAAATTCAATTGGTTTGCGCCTAGTTTGTGCCACAAAAAGTCACATGACCAGAAAATTTTTTGTGGGTGAGCTACGTCAGAAAGTCTATGGACACTAGGGTGTCCAGGATTATGATCCGGTAAATGCCAGATTATGCATCTGGTAAATTGCAAATTATGCAAATTATGCAGACCCAGGATTAAAGTTAAAAAAAACATTTGCTGGCCAACCAAATTTCAAGATCTTCTGTAATGCAAGACAAATTTTATAACTGTCTATGAAACTGTTTTTACGTGTTATAAAATTTTATTATATAAATAATATTTTCAAACTATAACCTTATTGCAAGATTTTATCCCTAATCTAAAAGCACGAAATTTTACTAGAAAATTTTTTATGTTCTAATTTTGCCCGTGGTATGTATTAAATTATCTGCAACTTACATTGTACAACCAATAGTGTATATAATCAATAATTGTTACTACATTCGATCAGTATATGATTTTAGTATGATTTTATCGAACCTTATCATAGAGTTTGCTTAATTATCAGAATTTAGAGTTAGATCTACCAGAAATTATGATTAAATCCAGCCAAATTTTTTAGGGAGTGATGGTACGGTTTGATAAAATCACATCCGTACCATACTGATCTGTAATTCCCTACATTCGGATCTATTAATTTTAAAGTGTAGATACTATGATAGTTTAGCCAGCATTATTTACATGATCCTACTCGGAATTAGCCAGTGTTAGAGTATAATATAGGCTGACTTGATAATATCTTCTGTAATTTAATATGTATAATGACAATTAATCAATAAAAATTTCTTTATACGAGAGAAAGGATAAATTATGCGAGATTATGTGGGTTTCTTTAAATTATGCGAAATCGCATATTTTATGCGCAATAAGATGAATTATACGAATATTATGTCGGATCATAATCCTGGACACTCTAACGGACACATACAGATCACGTGATATTCCATCTTATGGACACGTACCAAAATAATAATTTTTTGATTTAAAAAGTGATCCGGCAAGGCTTTTATACTAAGCTAACCTCCTTAATCATTCTAATAAAGCATATTCTCCTGGTCTTTCCGGTTCTAATGGTGGTGATAATATTAAAATTTGCCTAGTAAAACCGGAAATGTGACCTTTTGAAATGGAGCAACGTTCTAAGATTATATAAAAACGTCGCATAAACTTTATGAGGTTATATATCCAATTCTATTGTGCTGAATTTAATAACATTACCATTATTGAAACTGGAAAGACCAGAAGAACAAGTTTTGTTAGGACGACAAAGGTTATAACCCATTATAGAAGCTCAGTCGACTACTTTAAATTTTAAAAAAGAAAAAAAATAAGAAAACGATGGCCCGGAAGACTTTCGAACTAAGTAAACTTGTTTATCTTATTTTTCTAGTTCAAATAGTAGTGATATTATTAAATTTCATTCAATATAACTGGAGATATAGTCTTCTAAAGTTTTTGTGCCATTTTTATATAATCTTTAGAATGTTGCCCAATTTCGAAAGGTCGTATCTTCGGTTCTACTTGATAGATTTTAATAATCTTCCACTATTAAAACTGGAAAGACCAGAGAACAAGGTTTATTAGAATGATTAAAGAGGTTAACTTAGTACAAAGTTTTGCCTATCGCTTTTTAAATCAAAAAATTATTATTTTGGTACGTGTCCGTAAGATGAAATATTACGTGATCTGTACGTGTCCGTAGACTTTCCGGAGCTACGTAGGTTATTCATGCACACGGTGGTCATGTTGGCGCAAAAGTTCTTTTATTATGCATTAAAAGTTACATTTTTGATTAAAATCCTCAGTTATTTCATATTATAAAAAACGTAATTTTAAAGGTTCATGTCTGTCCACACATGTGACTATATTTGACTTAGTGTAAGTCTATAGACTTTAGACCAGAATGTCCAGCTATTTCTAGCATCTAAAAATCACACTACACTCTGCTCCGGACACACAATGCTGCTCATTAATCTAGTTTAGTATAAATAAATGTTAGTTATATAATTTCGAAGCAAGGATGGTAAATGACCTGGTCATTTGCCAATTTTCAAATGACCTCAAATGACCTCAAAATGACCGCTCATTTGAGGTCATTTAGAAATGACTCGTGACCAAATGACTATGGTCATTTCCAAATGACCGGGGTCATTTGGTCATTAGGTCATTTTGCATAGAGTTGACATTCTACCGATCATGAAAAACTTGTATAATGCATGTTATAAATAATACATATGTTCGCATCATTTCTCAATTCGCGTCGATTATTAATTAATGATTTATATCATTTTACAATCAGTAAATTATTATTCACAAACTTTTTTTCATTTTTTAAAAAAATAAATACATTATTTTTTCGTCTAGTGTTTTTTTTTTTAATCACTTCATACCTGATCTTATGATTCGATTAGAATGTCATTTTGCAACCGGTCTGGGAATGACCTAGTCATTTAGCCAAAATACAAATGGCAATCATTCATCAAATGATTCAGTAATTTAACATGTGTAATAATTTTTATTAGATAGCATCTAGCAACGTTTTATTTTACGAAGAACAATAATCAATTTTGATTGGCTAAAAGTATTAGATAATCGATTAACCAGAGTTAAATGAGTTATTTGGGCCGTGACATGACCAATGACTGGTCATTTGTCATTTGAATCATTTGGGTCATTTAAAGTCATTTACCATCTCTGTTTCGAAGTGGAAACGTTAACTTGTAGCACGTAACATTAGTATTGGATTAAATTTACTAATTTGAGATAGCACATAACGTGTTGGGCTTAAAAACAATCTTTTATTAGTATGTCAACGTGCTAAATAGTGCGTTAGCATGCTAGATAGCATGTCAATTTGTAGTATATTAAATTTTAAAGTATATAAGCACAAGCTTTTAAAGAATAAAGTCAGAGATTCCCTTCAATTTTACCTTAAGAAAATGAGGAAGTAAGTTAATGTAATGCCGAAGAACCATTTATTAAAGCAAAATCAGAATACTTATCTCTCAATTGTGAAAGTTTATGTTTTCTTGTTTTGTATCTTCTTTTTCTTTCGTACTATGCATCTCTACCGGTAACTATTAAAGTTGGCCTGCCTGGATAAGCTTTCCCGAATAATAGTTATACCATATACATATCCGATTGTCAAATTGTTAATGTGATATTATGAATTTAAGATAATAAAAAATATTTTTTAACAATTATATGGGCTAGGTGCTGCAGAAAGTAACGAAATTGACAAAAAAAAGATCTTCAGAAAATGTTGTAAATCTTGTAATAAATCATATAAAAATGCAAACTTTAAGGAGCTATATAGCAAAATTTTGTTAACACAACTACCGTAAACTCCGTATAAAAGACACGGGTCTTACACCAGTCTTAAACTACCAATATTAAAACCTAATATTAGACCCCGGTCTAGTACATGGTGGAGAGTTTTTACCATTAGAAGGAAAATTTTAAAAGCATGCATATTTTTCATTCATAGTGAACAGCATAGATATCCGCATCTGGTTATTGTAGATTTTGAGTTTCACGCCCGGGTCTAGTACATGGGGGTCTGATATTTTTGTGTTTTAAGTGAAAAATGATCCTAATCTTATTTTAAATTAATTTATGTAAAAAATACCATTTGAAAAAATTGTCAATTTCATCCCTTTTTGTAGCACCTAGTAGTGATCTAAACTGGGTTAAACCGGTTAACCAATAACTAGACTCGTTGAAAAAATCTGTAACCGGTTAACCCTAATTAAAACCTTTGATTAACCAGTGAAACCTATAAATTATTTATAATAGTTCATCATCAGAAATAATAAAAACTATAGTCATATAATTGATAATTGCAGTTCTATATTCGAATTCTTCTATTTATTTAAAATTTCATTGTAATTTTTGTCGATAAAAAATTTTTGATTTTGATTCAAAAGATTGAAATGAAAGAGCAGTAATGCCTACTTGCAAGCTTAGATTTTATCGTCCAAATCATGTAAGTTTTTTGATTGGTTGTGTAGTGAATCTTGTCCGGAATCTCAATTAATGAATTGTATTCAGATATTCGTACATTTACAGAATATCTGGATATATCATTCATCATATAAAGCATTCGAAACCTTATTGAATTTATAAGATCACTACAAATATATATTGTTCTAATATCATACTGAGTTTTTAATTTCGTTCTCTATAATATATCTGGGCCTTTTAATAAATATTTCTTATAATATATCGGGCCTTTACATTTTGCCAAAATATTTACCCGCATTATTGACCTGGGTTTAATCCATGGTAGGTCTACTATTTCGCATATACCAGGAACGTAGTCATGCTTGCACTGCGGAGTGTATGGTTTTCTGCCATCTAGAATGGCGAGTTCGCAAAATCTTGCATTTGATTGGACGTTAAAAATATATGATTTCACATGTTAATGTGCAATACAGTATACGTACTGTTATTCGTGTATGAGCACACCAAATTTGATATTTGTGTTATTCCGAGATATAATACCGTATGATAAAATGAGATATTAACTATTCTCTATCTCTATCAACTGAATTAATTTTAAAATGTACTTGTATAATGTTACTGGTTTTAGCGTGACTGTGTCGCACAACTACCCTAATTATGTATTCTATCTCGGGGTGACACGGCTAGGGAGCCCAAAAGTACAGGTCACAAGTCTGCCAAGCCACATAGAGGAATCATATGAATAAAATGCTGGATTGCACAAACTGACATTTGGCCATGTAAATAAGTAAAATGAAAGAACCACATGATATGTAAGTTATATATATGAAGTTCCTAATATGAATTATATTACGACGATTCAAACTAATATTATTCTTTTTTTGATTAAATAAAGTTTAAAATAGCTTGAACTATAGTATGACAATTAACTTAGATAGTATAACTATAAAATACCCGGTTAATAATGGTTAACTATAAAATAACCGGTTAACCATTAAAATAGCCGGTTTAACATTTGGCTAAACTGTAACCCGGGTGGTTCACCAGTTAACCCGGTTATTCATTGAATGGTTCAGATCACTAGCATCTAGCCCATATACATATGCATTTGTTATGCGTTTAAATTGTTTGTCAATTTAATCTTTACCTGTTTACTGTTAAAAATGTCATGACTGAAGCTGAAATTTTAATTATTTTAATATGAAATTTTTAAACCTTTCTGGGAAGCATTTAGTTTTTTTTAATGGATAGGTTAGAGTTTAGAGTTAGTTTTGATAATCAAAGACTATTCCTTAAACCATTAGCGGGCAAATTTGCCCACTTAAATAATTTTAAAAAGTCTTTACAGTATTTAAATTTATTTTAAATTGACCCTCCATTTATTTAATAAAATTAAGGATATTTCTTTTATAAATAATATATATAAATTTTATTATTCTATCTTTAATTTTGATAAAGATATTATACTTCTAATAAACCTTATTTTTTAATTTTACCATTAAAATTTAAAATGTTTCTTAAAATTTTATATGTTTCCAGAAGAAATTTTTTAGCTACTACTAAATAAAGTTTAAAATTTTGCTTAATAAATTATAAAAATAGTTATAATAAAAATAATTTGATTTTAAATTCTCTACAACTTTTTATTGACAGTTAAGGTAATAGGGAAATTTTATTAAGCAAAACTAATAAAAGGAAAAAATTTTACAAATAAAATAAGGTTTAAATAGTATATAACATAGTTTTTTTTTAAAAAAAAAATTTTTTTTATTTTAACAAAAATAGATAATTATAAAATTTTAGCAGACAAATTTGCCTGATAAACAGATGGTTGGAGGGATAAGTAAATTTGGTAGAGTTTATATTTTTTAAATCGAGGTCCTCAATCTCCAGCTTCAGCTGCGACAATAAATAAATTTTACTTTATTTCAAATGAATAAAAAATTCAAATAGGTAAAAGAATAAAAAATTAAATTACGAAAAAAAAGGCTAGCTAGATAAACCAGAAGCGAAACCACAAGCTTTTGTAACCATATGTTGACCTGAATCTCCTGAAATAGAAAAAAAAATAGAGTAATTAGAAGGCAATTCGGTGGGTTTAGAACTGTTAAATTTAACTGATAGGTATTGTTTGGACAATCATGAGTACAAATCACATCAGCGCCTCCACCTCCTTCTATGACAGTATTATTTGAATACAAAAATGCAAAAATAAACATGTCGCCCTTAGTCCCATTAACATTTGATGTTGCTGAACCAGTAATCGTGACAGTCCCATTAGATTTACAGGATCAGGGGTAAGTGTTACATTAGTGATTACGGTTACATTAGCGCCCGGTAAGAGAAGATATAAAGGAGGGCATTCTTTAAATATGGTTGCTCTTTTATTCAATTGATACGGAATAGAATTGACCATTGAAAGTACAGTCAATAACAAGATAAAATTTCGGATCATAGTTGTTGTTATTCTTTATAATTTAACAAAAAAATTTTCCTATAAAATTTTTATGATTGTGATTGTTATTGTTATTGTTTTTTTTTTTTTTGATGCAAGAGCAAACTAAAATCGTTGACTTTTTATATAAAAACAAAAGAAAAGGAAAACAATCGACAGATATTAGTAATTCATTGACGTTTATAAAAAGATTGTTTAAAAGAAATCCTATCCATAATAATATTATTCTCCACTTTAATCATGCCCGTTTCCAAAAAAATTAATCGCAAATTAAAGCATGTATTCGGGTTAAAATTGTAGGGGCAAAAAGATTTACACTACTGAGTTACGTATTGTACATACGTACGTACAGTACAGTACGTAGCAGTGATGTGAATTTTTAAATTTCATGCGCATGATGCGCATGGGGAATGTTCGGAATATAGGTTCTAAATGTAAGTTTCGATTTCATATAGTTTGCGATTTACAATTTTAAATAGACAATTATACCCGAGTATTTTTCAATTTTCGTCACTATGATCAAACTTTTATTAACTTTTTGCAAATATAAGCTCTAATTTTATACTACTTACCGTTTTTCCTTATTTCAATTATATACTATTTTTGTTGAAATGTCTTCCTCTAAATTAGAATGTAGTGCCTGTTCCACAAACATTTTATGTATCTTGTGATGCACTAAACAGAATTGAATGATTTTGGTATTTATTCGATTCGTCTCATTGAGACGAATCAAATAGTACTAAATTGTTTAATTCTGTTCGTTAGATCACAAATTATTCTATACTATTATTGTTCCGAGTCATTACTGAATTTACTTCAATTCTGAATTGAAACGTGTACTTTCTCGATTTTCACAGATCATGAGACCATAGAATAATTACTTATTAATAATTACATTTATATTTGCAATGATCTTTTTCATTGATATTTATAAAGATAATCGTGAAATTCGTTATAATGAATGTCTAAATACTAAAAATTTTGTTCTTCAGTGTAACCCGAAATTCAAGCTAAACCTTTAAGGCTCTTTATATTGGCGAACTGCTCATACCTAAACAAGATAGGAATAACTTGGGGATACAAGTCGAAAATTTTACGAAATAATCTGTGCTACCACCAGGTTGAGCATGATGGTCATGAAAAAACCTGGAAAAAATAAATTTTTTTTTTTTTTTTTAAAAAAAAAAAAAAAATTTGGTAATTATCTTCTTATTAGATTCAGGTTAGACAAGACACCCGACCAGATTTCTGCCGTTGTCGAAAAACAAATGCGGATGTGTACTACACGGGGAATGCAAAAAATTATTTAATTACTTTGTTAAAATAAATATGAATATTCGAATGTATTCTTTTAATGTATTAAAAGTTTGCATTTAATATTTAGTGATTCATTTTTATTCGCGTTTATTTATTTATTTATTTATTTTTTTAATTTTTTTACTTTATTATTATTATTATCATTTTCGCTTTTTTTTTTTTATTAATTGATAAATGGATAGCGGTTCTAAAATGATAAATGACATTTGACAATTCACGAATAACACATGCCAATTGAGAATCAACATAAATTCAGAAATGATGCGGAACATTATAATAATGAATTAAAATTCGTAAATCTTATTTTGATAAAACAAGACGTATTTATTATCAAATAAGAGATGTACAAATCTTATTTATTTTTTAATTAAAATTCGAATACACTTATTTATATGATCATTATTATAAATTATTTTATTGTTAATCGACACCGCTTCTAATATCGTTATTATTATTACAAGTTTATATTGGGGCACCATTTTATTTTAGCAATAAAACTTAATTGAGGTTTTTAGGTTTTATTTTTATTGTTTTTATAACAAAATTTGTATTTTTATAGTTATTCAGTTATTTAAAGGTTATAGTGTTTATCTTTTGTATTAGATCTTTATAGACTACATTGATTGTTTCTGCGTTTGTATTATTTTTGGAAGCAGAATTAAAGCATCATTTCTATTTTTTACTCATGATATTGCTGTATATAGCTGTCCATGAGCAAATACATGCGTTCGCGAAGATCTATAACTATTTTATCTAATGTAAGTCCTTGACAGCTATTAAAGGTTGTTGAATATGCAAGTCGTAATAGAAATTGTTTTTGATATACAGTCCATGAACAATAACCAGGTTGAAAATACATGTAGAAATTGATTCTTGGAATAAGATAGGTTTCTGATATATTGTTAAGATCATTATTTTTAATAACTTTTACTTCAATTAGACGTTAATGTATATTAGTTATTACTTGTGTATTTTTGACCAATCCTTTATCAATAGAAATGTTTCGCATAATAGAACATAAGCTCCAATTTTTAGTTGAATTTCATGGTTGGATATGTAAGCTGTGCCAAATAATCCAGTGTAGCTGTTGGAGGTCATTTATTAATTCATCATTTTCTTTTACACAATCATAACTGAAGTATGTATATGATTCTCCCGATAATTTATCCAGAATTCTGTAGTTAAAATCATCAACTAATATATTGCGAGGGCTTAGAAAAGTTTTTTTTTTGTAAGATTTCATGATTTGCAAGCATGTTTTCTGGATAAATGAATGATATTGCCTCTTCAATTTTTGTAGTAATTTTAAAAATATTTAATGAAACATTTTGATTTTCATAGTTTTCACCAATATCATTAATGAATTCTGCAAAAGCTGGGTCACTTGCATTGCGAATAGGTTGGTTCAGCATATATACATTAAAATATTTCTACAAAAATGAAGGTTTAATTGATGCATTAATAGTAGTACTTTTTCCAGCTCCTTTGACTACTGGAGCAACTTGTCTAAAGTCACCAATTCCTATAAATAGTTTCCACCAAATGGTTTATTATTTTCACAGATTTGGCGAAGAAGTAGGTCAACACACTTTAATACAGCTTTGTTTACCATTGGAAGCTCATCCCATAACTTATTATTAGTATTGCTAAACAAATTAATTCTTCACAAGCACTATTGAGTTTAACATTTGATTGAATATTTATATTGTTTTCTTCTATAGGTATTCGAAATAGTGAATGTGCTGTGCATCTGTCTTCATATAGAAGAGCAGCCAAGGCTGTAGTTCTACACAACAGAATTATTTTTTTATTGCTCGAACTGCATAACAAATTGCATTTATTAAAAATGTCTTGCCATGTCCTGCTTTTCCATCTAAGAATATAGCAAATTCATTTTTTGGAATTGGTTTATCTTCTTTTTTCCAAGTTATATATTTCACTACTTTATCATAAAATATTGTTTGTTCTAAGATCATTTTATTATACAGTATAATTCTTGTACAAGTTGTTCATATTTAGCATAGTCAAAGTAACGGTAGTGTTCTGCAATTAGTTTTCTGCCATATTTGAGGTTCAGAAAGTCCATAATCATACATGCGTTTTCATGTTCTGCAAGCATTGAAGCTATTTGTTGAAGTGTCAAATTGGTAGCAATAGCATAGAGGAAACTCGCATTTTTACGGAAAATCACGGGTTATAACATTTGTGTGATTGGCTAATTGATGTAGATCCAAACGTGATTATTGGCCAATCAAATCAATTAAAAATTCTTTCGATACGCGAAATACGCGAAAAAATGGATTTATAATTAATAAAAGTAAAGCATTTTTAATACTAAAGTAATTTTATTATATTTTTCAACCATTAAATTTTACCAGGAACGTAGTATGAAGTACGAAGTGGAGGGTTCATTGCGAGTTTTGTGTTCGGCAGCAAAATCTGAAATCTGATTGGACGCCTTAATTTTGTACTAAAAAGTACGTTGATCAGCTCCATATGCACAATCTTTAGATCGTGACTTTATAAGCTCATGTGCACGCTCACATGTAATGGCATTATTTGTTTTTTATTAAAAATCAATTTTATTATGCTCAAATATCATGTTCGTTTTTAGATAAATAATTGATACTTTTTTAACGATTATTTTATTACCATATTTATAGCTGTATCATCTTTTATTATCGTTAGATACAAATTTGCATTAACAAGACATTTATATTACAGTAATATAACTGGATCTTATAACGTTAATATGATATATGGGCTAATTATTTGCTTTTTTTGAATTTATTTATCTGTTTTCTTTCCTTTTTCCTTTTACTTGTTCTAACGCTTTTCTTTCTTTTTTTAGACTGGTCTTCTTCTTCGCTTACACTTGTCTTTCTTTTTTTAGACTGGTTTTCATCTTCGCTTACATCCGTCACCTTTATGTTTTCGTCGGTAAGTGATCCTTTTTCTTCTTCATGATCGTTTAGCTGTTCTTCATTGTCATTCTCTGCTTCTAAGTTCGAGACATTTTGCTGTTCTTCATTGTCATTCTCAGCTTCTAAGTTTGAGTCGTTTTTTTGTTCAGGAGCTGGATTGATTTTTGCATCGGATTTGGTAAAGATGAATGCGGTTTTGGAAGAAAATTGACAATTAGTAGTTTGTGTGCTACCGGATTCAATATCATCGGCAATAATATCGATGATTGAGCGAGTCTTTTGTGATTTGTCGGGTGAAATTTCAGACATCATGGGAGTATAGATTGAAGATTTTTGATAATCGATATCTGTCGCTTCTATTAGTATTTTACCGGAATCGGAGAATTTAATGAACCCTGAGATGAGATAGTTATTTGCTGTTTTAATATTGATTCCTAATAAGCCTAGATGCTTAAATCTGACAGACTGGGAAGTGTAAAGAACAATCATTTCCATTTTGATATTAGATGATCCGGTAACGGCATTATATTCTGAGCTTTCCACCCCAAAATGGATGAATTCTTCAGTTTTTTTTGGACTACGATTTACGTTGGCAGAGACCATGAGATGAGGATCACATACAGGAACACCTGTCATATCGAATTCACATTCGGGTTTTCCAGCATCAATGATGCTAGCATATGCTACAGTCACGCATTCCTCGGAATTTTCTACTACGTATTTGCCGCACATAAATACGATATCTCCAGGATTGAATGGTTGAGGTGGTTCGTTTGATGAAAAAAAATGTTTCCATTTGATAGTATGCGAAATTTGACTAGAAGGTTTATATTTAGCCACCCCATACGAACATGATCGATTATTCCTTGCTGAAATGATAACGACAAGAAAGAGAAATATGTGATGGCATGTTTCTTGTAAACCTCTGTAATTTAAGAAAAAAAATTATACTGTTGATGCCTAGCTTTTATATAAAACAGCCACAAATTTTTTTTCCAATAATGCATTAATAAATTATAATATCGAATCATAATAAACAATGTTTAATTCTTATCACTTTGATAAAAATCCCTCGATTCGTAAAATTTTTCTGTTTTACACCAGACAATTGTTCTTGCATTTTGATGAACTCTAATTTAGGAATCGTACGTACGATATTTTTACTGAAATACAGGATTAATTCTTGAAGTTTGTTTATTAGCTAGTTAAATTTTACTTTCAAGATTCCTAATTTGTCTGATTTCTGGAATATAACCTGTCAAGTGTATTATGCCTTGTTGATCATGCCAGTGATGTACCGTAGATCTACTCTTAAATTAATTGACTAAAAAATTTAACACGTATTAGTCAAAATATTACTGGCTAATTCTATATATGTATTGAACAATGTACATGATTGTTCCCGATCAACATTATGAATAAAATTTACGCCTGTATGAATATTCATACCATTCACGCCACATGAATTACCTTTAAATTAAAATCTAGATATTGTGAATTTTTTTTAATACTTCGAATCTTGTGTTACCATAATTGCATCATATGATTATCAAAACGTTTCCCGTGCTTCTACTAAAGCCTGCAATAATAGGATATGAATTATATTTTGGTTTAATGTTAATACCCGGATATTCATGTTTTTGTTGTTCTTCAAGCGAGTGTAAGTGTAGCAATATTAGTGGGCAATTTAAACCAACTGGTACGGGCATTTCTGCTTCGGGTAGAGGAAAAATTTACTCTGACATAAATTATGCATGGAGTAAGGGGCAAATTAATGGTTGCGTGTCCGCATCAAACGGGGCACTGTTTTTCCATTCTATGATAGGGGCTAAAGCCCCTTTGCATACCAACCATGCCAACGAGAAAGAATGCCGTGTATCTTTTGATGGTAGCAAGCTAGCTACGGGGCTTAGAACAAAAACAACAAGAACTAACTTCCAAATACAGTTTTCAAATGATACGCTTAAAAATTGTATGATCGTGAGTCAGAATAATCTTAATGCCGGCTAAATTAAACGATTAACAATTAAATGAGTAAAACAGTTTAACATAAAGTCCAAAATTATCCGTAAGTATAAAGAATTAAGTTTATATATTTACTATATTTGCATCTGTCCCGTGGATACTAGAAAAAAAAATAATAGCTAGTTTATTAAATAACTTGTACAATGCTGCAATGAACTTCGAATAAGCTTCACGCATAGTTGGTCTTATTTACTATTAGGTAGGCACAATGTTGTAATTATGATGTACTGTACGTACGTACATATGTTTTTTGTAGATTTTTTTAAAAAAAGATCTTGGTTAATCGGTCTAAAGTCTTATCACTATACATGCACAATCATATTCAGATCTTGTTTAAACTCGAATCTAATTTAGACTTTACCTATCCAATAATAAGCTCCTTCCACTTCCACTGCGGCCGCGAAGCTAATTTTCCGAGTAATGTCACTAGTGATGTGTCATTTATATGATGTCCAAATTTTTTAGCGTACAGTACGTACATTACGTACAGTACGTACAGTACGTATAGTACTTATATAGTAAAATTGCTCTAGTGGTTATATTTTAAAATTTTTTTTAATATTAGTCTATATTACAATTGATATAATATTTAATTCTATTTTAATAGATAAATATTTAGGTCGTTCGAAGTTAATTATCTGGTTAATATCACTTTCCAGGACTCCCAGAAGAGAGGCAAATGAAACGAACACATAAAATGAACAAACTGTATTAAATCTATTATAAACGAAATTGATTTCAAGTTAAATTTAGTTCAGAGATTTTAGTCGAGTTGCTAATTAGGTCAGATAAATTTGATTCAATAGCAAAAAAAAAAAAAAAAATTATATAATGCATTTATCCAAGAAAAAGACTTCGTACGTATAGGCGAAATTCTCGTGATCTAGTGATCGGATCTGCATCATTTTAAAGTATGCAGCTAGTGATGTGTAATCATTAAAATAATCCCCAAATTTTTTTAGCGTACAGTACGTATAGTGCTTATATAAAAAAATTAAGATTATATAATAAAATTAAATTAGTATCTATATTTTAATTTTTTTTAATGTTAATCTGTATTAAATTAATGTAATGTTTAAACCTATTTTAATAAGCAAATATTTAATATAGCAAATTAGTAGTATACTATGTACATATCTGCTTAATTTATTAAGGCGCTACTTTATATATCTAAAGTAGCTACTTTAGATAGATCGCTACTTTAGATGCAATATGTACAAATTTAATTTATCTAACAAGAAAGCTTCATCGGTGTTGATCAGTTAACGAATTTGATTGGTCAATTGGCACATAAATATTTATATCGACCCCTCTTAATAAATGATCGACAAAAATTTTAGCGTACAGTACGTACAGTACGTACAGTACTGTACGTATAGTACTGTACGTGCCACATCGCTAACTGTGACTGTCACCGATACTGCTGATAATTGTAGTGCCATCTAAAATGGAGACGGGCTGGAAGTAGAGCCGACCTTTACTAGCAAAATAAAGATAACTTCTTCATTTCCGAACAACAAACCCTTATAAACTTCTTCCTTTAACACTTGCATGCCCACAGCAACCCGTTCATACTCCTAGCCATACTTTAATATGACCTATTTACCAATATTCATAGAAACCTAAATGTGCTATAATCATATGTCATTCCAATAAAAAAAAAAACGCTCAAACAAAAAGCCTCAACCGAATCGCTATACTAACCATAAAAGTCAATCATCTGCATGATCCGAAAGGAAAAAATACTGATTTGCCTAAAATGATAATCGACCAAACAATTAATTTTAGTAAAGTTTATTTAGAAAAAGATAAATATAAATATATTAATAAAATATTGGATTCAATAAAATCGGCTGATCTCGCAATAGTGATCACTCCGTCACTTCGTTGATAAACTAAGATAAAATTATTATTAATAAATAAATATATGATCTTTCTATTGTGCAGATATAAAGTTCAACAGATTCCTCGCTTTATATGATAAAAAATAATCAAAACTTGAGATCATTGTAATTGATCATTTTGCTAGTTTCGTTTTATGATTGCTTTTGTTTTAAAAAAGAGTTTTACTAGTTAAAATTATATGTAAGTTAAATACCCTTGTTTGTATTGTATTTTATTAAGAAAACTTATTTCTTCTCGCAAATAATAAATCAAATTTAATCAGTTGCTGTTCTATCCTGTTTATATAAGAGATCCGTGTTATTTATATATAATATTTGCTCCTTACTAGTAGCACACATCTCGGTTCACAATTTACTATATATTACCTTAATTATGAATCCTATTGAGACTAAAGAAGAAATTAGAAAAAAAAAAATAAAGAATGGCAAAAGTCCAAACGAGCAAGTGAAGAGTTTCATAAAATAGAAAATGTCAAGTCTAAACACCGTATGAGATCTCTTCGCAAAGAGCCAAAGCTTAAAAAAACAATTGACCGTCTTGCCAAAGATGAACAAGCTAAAGCTGCAGATATCCCTTTACGTGTACTAGAGTTAAATGAAGAATTTGATAAATCAAATAAAACCTATTCTGATTGGCCACAAATTATTGATAGCTGAGTTTCGTAAAAAGACTAGCTTGGAGAGTCTAAGAGAGTTTGCATGTGCTATTTGTTCAAGAATGCATTGTATTGGTGATTTCAAAGAAATTTTTGCAGAAGACATTGATCTCTCATTAATAAAAGCGCCAGTTCAACTTACTTCACCATCATTTGAAATAAATTTTATTTATGACCATCCATATATTGGGGTCCACTAAAGCCTTGTACCCACGTGACTTTTTATATGTAGATCAGCCAATCAAAATCATGAATTTTGTTTACGCGGATCATTCCGAAGAAGTCAAAAATCAAAAAAAAAATCAAAAAAACGCCAAAATATAAAAAACGACAGTCTAAACCCATTTTAGTGCATTAATAAAAAATGTCGGGAAGGCAATTTTACCTATATATATATGCACATCCTAACTGTAAACTAACCCTGGCCCTAAAATTTCAAAAGTTACGTAGGTACAAGGCTTTAGCGATCCCCCATATATTGACAATATTGGATTCCAGGTTCTTCTTGATCATGCTGGTTTTATTTACTCTAAAAATGAATGCCAAAGTAAAAACAACTCTAATTTTTATAAAAACCCATTTAAATTACGAATTTGTAATTACTGCCATAACTATTTAAAAAAAAAACAAACAACCACCATTATCATTAGCAAATAATATGTGGATTGGTTCTACACCAATATGCCTTCAAGGTTTAACAATTCCAGAGCAGCTCTTAATTTCTCCATGTTACCCATGTGAACATTATACAATTAACAAAAAGAAAACATATCCATCATAAAATCAAAGGACATGTTATAACATTACCTCAAAATCCATCTTCACTATTAAAAATCTTACCTTTACCAATCTTTAAACTAAGTGAATATTTAAAAGTAGTATTTGTTGGACAAGGAATTCCCTCAAATGATTATCTTAAAAAAGTGCTCCAAGTGCGAAAAAGCAAAGTAAGTGCTGCACTACATTGGCTTTTTAAGCATAATACTTTATTTAAACAGTTTGAATTTGATAAAACTGCATTAGATGATTTACCTGAGGGTGAAATTCCTGACTCATTATTATTAACAACTACATCTGTAAATATTGATTCATGTGAAGTAGAACATTATACTGGTTATAGTCATGATCCTCTAGATTGCAACAATGAATCTGGTAGTGACACTAATAATGAAATTGATCTTTTATTGATAATAATAAAACATCTGAACTTAAACCTTCTGGTTTTATAAATGCAGATAATGTTCCAGTATCTGAAAATGAATTAACACTACTTTTTATACGCAAGCTTATTAATAAATCTAATCAACAATCTAAAAACCAGTCATTGGCTAATAGTATAAGCAAAGAAAAAATGGATCCTAAAAATTTGCATATTCCAGTAATATGTATGCCACATAATAATGTACCTTTAAATGAGTATAATGATGCAACACTATTTCCAGCTGGATTTCCTGTTCTTTTTCCGTATGGTATAGGAGGCCATGAAGGTCAAATTACACGTATTTCATTAAAGGAATACCTTAATTATCTTATGCGTCATCATGACTCAAAGTTTCGCCAACATCGCTCATTTATTTTTGTTGCTTTTAATGTTCTACAATGAAGAGAAGTCTCTACAGAAACTTATAACTTAACTAAAAGCATTTCATTTAAATGTTCTGCTAATTTGATTTTATCAATTAAAACTGAAGATATATAGCTAGCTATTGCTCAAATACAAAATAATCAAAATATAACTAATTCTACTATTAATGAATTACTACGTAATGTTAATTCTGCTGGTTCTAAATTAATGGGATCATATCAATCATGGCAACGCATGCAAAATGAAATATTTGCTATTACAATACATGATGGTATGCCTTCACTTTTCATAACAATAAATCCAGCTGATTTACATAGTCCTATAGTTATGTTATATGCTAGTAAAGAAATAGATTATAACAATCTATTGCCCGAAAATTTTCCAAAGGCTACTGAACGTACAAAACTTGCTCACCTAGACCCCTGTGCTATTGCAAAATATTTTGATATTATAATAACTTGCATTTTAGAAACTATTATTGGTTATAATAATAAAAATGGTGGTGTTCTTGGTAGTATAAAAAATTACTATGGGGTTGTTGAATATCAGGACCGTGGAACACCTCAATGTCATTTACTAATTTGGCTTTATGGGTCACTTAATCCAATTGAATTATGCCAAAAGCTTAAAAATGACAAAATATTTGGCCAACGCTTGCTTGCATATCTTAATAATATAATCAAAGAAGATATTAATTATCTTAGTAAAAATAATATTATAACAGATGAAATGCTAGAAGCAGAGTATAAAGCACCTAAAACAATATTAGAAAAATGAATGCACCCTTCATTTTTTCCGATTCCAGACCCTAATTTATCAGATTTTGATGAAAAGTTACATCTAGACTTGCTTGCAATTACTAAACGCACTTTATATCACTGCTGTACCCAAACATGCAAAAAGTATAATCGTGGACTACTGAAAAATTGCAGATTTGATTTTCCTAGAGAATTAGTTGATCCTCCTGGCTTTATTTTTTCAGAACAAGGCATTGTTGCACTTCAGTGCACTAATGCTTTTATAAATAATCATAATCCCTTTATAACTGCAGCATATCAAGGAAATAATAATATCAAATTTATTTTAGCAAGAAAGTTTTCTTTAGCTTATCTTTACTATATTACAGAATATATTACAAAATGCAATCTAAATACTCATAGTTCATTTTTGCTATGTTCTGCTATATTAGAAACATTTTTAAAACAAGCATCTGATAATGCTTCTCTTAGTATAGTAGATCGTTCTCGCAAATTAGTTGTAAAGTTTCTTAATAAAATAGCTGCTCACACAGAATTTACAGGTCCACAAGTATCTGCTTATTATTAGGAATCAAAGATCATTATACTCCACACAAATTTACTCATTTATATATTCAATCTATTGAACATTACTTAACTAAAGAATGGAATTTATATCAAAATATATTTGATGATATCCTCAGTTAACTTAGAAGTAAACAATGATCATGCAAATGAGCAAAATTCATTTAATGAGTCTTTATTAATTACTTCTTTTAATGGGATTTTAACAGTAACGAATATTCGCATTGACTACTAGTTTAGAAATTCTTCATTACGTAATATGTGTCTTTATGATTATGCTTCTACTATTCATAAAATTCCAATAAGTTCACATGATTTATCTATGCTAACAACTCAAGCATCAAGAGATGGTACTGGACTTGTTAATCATTTTTTCTTTTGAGGTTATGATTTTACTGATGATCATATTTATAATCTTAAAGAGATTCATCCACAGTGTAAAACTCACTTGCAAATACATCGTAAATGTGGAACCGAAAGAATAGTTGTACTATGTGGTAAGGGCATACCAAAAAAAGATGATGTTGAAAATGCTGAACACTATAGATTATGTATTCTTCTTCTTTTCAAACCATGGGAAAATGTTCATGATCTTAGACAAAATTATAACTCATGGGCAAAAGCCTGTCAATCCTTTCTGACTAATCCATTATTATCTCTAAGATTAAAAACAGTTATTAATAATATAGAATTAATTCATAAGTGCTCAGAAGAAACAGCTTTAGATCGTGAATTACAACAAAAAGCAAAAAATAATCCAATATATGCAAAAATTCAATGGGTTAATCATTCACATATGAATGATTCTGATGATGATTTAGACTTTTTTGCTGATAATTGTGATAATCAAAATTCAAGTTTTCAATATAATGACTCTACAATACAATTTAATCCATTTCAAATAATTAGATCAGGATTAAAGGATACAAATGCGTTAGATAATGCAATGAATTATCTACGTATTAGAGGTAAATTGCTTCTAAATGAATATTCTGCTTCTTTTAATTCACATATTTCTATGAATATAATGTCCAATTCTATTAAAAATTGCAATTTTACTAATGAAAATAGTATTCATTTAAGTAATAGCTATGATAATGATCTTCTTAAAACTTGGCAAAATACAATTTTAACTCGAAAAACAACATCTAAAGTTCATTCATTTAATGATTCTAATGAACTTTATTTGTCTAAAAATTACCAAGATCCATTATATACTGAAGCAAAAACGATTAATAATACAGATTATATAGATCAATGTGCTATAGAATTAAATAATGAACAACAAAAAGCTTACTTTCTTGATTGTGATCATCGATGCAGAAATCAACCTAATTATACTAAAAAACCAGCTCAATTATTATTATTTTTAACTGGTGCAGGTGGTGTTGGAAAATCAAAAGTTATTGAAGCAATTTGTTCCTATTTTAATTTTACTGGTCAAAGTGAATCTATTATTGTTCTTGCACCTACTGGAATTACTACAGCAAATATAAATAGATATACTATTCATTCTGCATGTGGATTTGGTTTTGAAATTTTGCAATAATAATAGTAATTTATCAAGTGATTCTTTACGCAAACTACAAGATGATTAGAGTAAAAAACAATATATTATTATAGATGAAATTTCAATGATCGGTCAATCTCTTCTTTCACGTTTTCATAACTTTTTGAAAACTGTTAAATCATTGGATACATCTGCTTCTTTTGCTAGTTTCAATATTCTTCTTTCTGGAGATTTTATGCAATTGCCTCCTGTTCTTGATCCGGCATTATATATTCCAAGTAAAATTACACATATTAATTTATTAAATAAATTTCAAAGTTCTAATAATACAAAATCTAAATCTAATTCTAAAAAACGCAAATATTGTCAAAATAACTTTTTAATTACTAACCGTACAGTAATGAATACTATAGGAAGAAATTTATGGCTAAGTGTAAAAAATGTTATACATTTAAAACAACCTATGCGTCAAATAAATAATTCACTTTATGCTAATATTTTGACCAACTTGCGTAATAGAACTCTAAATAAACAACAAAAAGAAATATTACGATCAAGAATAATTAGTGATAATAAAATAAAAAATCAGGAATGGGAAAATGCTACTTTTTTAGTTACAAGAAATGATTTATGTGTTAAGTTAAATCTTGAATCTACAATAGAATTTGCTCTAAAACAAAATCAACTAATTATATATTCTTGTTCAGAAGATACTTACTGTCGAAAACCTTTAACTGGATGCATACGCAATAAATTCTTATCAGTATCTAATACAAAGGAAAATTCTCTTACTGGCATTTTACCTCTTACTATTGGAATAAAAATTATTTTAACTATCAATATATGTATTAATGATGGTTTAGCAAATGGTTCTAGAGGATTGATCAAACAAATAATTATTGATGAAAGCTCAATTAATTCATTCTTTCAAAAAAATAATTTTATTATACTTTCTAAACCTCCAAAATATGTTATTGTAGAACTAATTGATCTAAAACCAAATATATATGATAGCTTACTACCAAACTATGTGCCTATATATCCAGTAAAACGAGGCTGCACATATACTATTCGAAAACTTGATGGATCTAAAATAAAAAGAAATTTTCAACGATTCCAACTTCCTTTAGTTCCAGCTTATGCATTTTACAGATTTCAAGTCTCAAGGCCGCACTTTGAATAAGATTTATCAGGCACTACTACATCTAATAGTGCATATGTAATGCTTTCTCGAATACAAAAATTGGAAGACCTACTAATTCTACAGCCTTTTAATGAGTCTGTATTGGACACTAAATTGCCCTTAGCTCTTGATGCAGAAATTACTCATCTAAATGAGTGTGAAAAACAAACACAAAAATTACATTATTGGCCTCAAGATGCTGAAACTTTTTAAAAATTATTATTTTTATTTAGAATAATTAATAACTTATGAATTTAAAATGTTTCTTACTATTACTTTTATATAAATATATTTATATCTTGTTTAATGCTATATTATAACAATTCTATATAATAAAAATACTCTTCAAATTCTAGTTCTAAAAAAATATTTAACAAGTATGTTATTTAAAATATATCTATTTAAATACCAAAAACCTATTATTAATTATATCCTTAAAACACAATTTATAATAATAATTTATTATGTTATTATATTCTGTAATTACTACAAATAATTATAAAAAAAAGGCTAATAATTATAAATCTTTTTTATACTAAATTTAATAATAATAAATTATACCTACTTTATTATTAAACCAAAATATAAAAAAATCAAATAATACCAAAATTTAATTTTATTACTAGAAATTACGATTTTAAAATTGTATAATAATAATCTAGATCTAAATTTTATTAAATTCCACTTGTATTTAAACCAGTCATAAAAACCACTTCTTTATTTATAAGTTCTATACAAATATGCTCTAATACTTAAATTCTTAACAAATACAACATGTCATAATTAAACTTTTTATATTAAAGTATATATTTACTTTAGTACTATCGATAATTATATATTAAATTTTTTTTGTATAAAAAATAAAAATTATCTTTTTCTAAATCTTACCTCATATACAAATCTATTATTTTTTATATATTTTAAATTAAAATCAAAACTACCTATATTTTTAATTCTTATTTCAGCTTACTATTTAAAAAATCTTATTTTTTACTCATCTATTAATTTTAAATACCTATTATAAAAACAATACTTAACATTTTAAAAATCAAATTTACGTTTCTGGTTTTAGCGCGACTGTGTTGCACAGCTACCTTATACTGAAAACATGTTACATTCAACATGTTACTACTCCATAGTCTATACTACTGTAATTAAACCACACTATCGTACTTACTAATACTACATATTAGAGGTAGTTTGATATATAATATGTATATGTGTCATAGTTCAGATAAAATAAATCGTGATAAAGTATTTATAATGCTTAGCCTGTTTAATAAATGTATAAAATTTTATGTTAGCATAACACTTACAGTTTAACAATTTATAAATCTATTGTTTGGCTTCATAATTTAAACGTAGTAGAAACTCAATAAACTCTGCCAATTACCAAACGCCCTACCTTTGTTCTTATGAAAACTTTCTTGGGAAAGCGATTGAAAACGATTAGAAAAGATTTTCTGCTAGAAACACTCAAAACAAAGAACTTTTACTTATAAATGGGGTACCTTAAATTTAACTTATTATAGTTAAGCGGATTGTAAAATTGCCAGTTTTTAGATTACAATCGTATATCAAAATTTCAATTGCTCATATAAAAGTTTGTGTAACAATTATTTCAGAATCTATCAGATGCGAGTTTCTCCTATGCTAGTAGCAATAGAATTATTGTATACAAATTTTCTTGGTTATTAGCTGAGTAATTTATTTCAAATCATTTCTATAATCCTATTGCAGGTTTCCATCAAATATTAATTGAACAAATAAAAATCGCAATTATGCTGGTGTATGAAAATTTTCTATAGCTTCTTTCATAGCTAGAATGCCTTCATTCTCATCTGCAAATAAACCCATTTCATGTACTGCCTCTTGATAGGTATTATAATATTTTCCATTTACTATTTTGAGCTCTTCTCATGTTTGTACTAGTCAATTATTAGAATATTTATTAAATTAAAAAATTTTTTTGCTCCTGGTGCAACTAAAACTATTCTAGTAATTTTGTATGTAGTGCGTTTTTATACTATTTTTTTCAATACTTCTGGATGCTCCTATTCAATAAAATTACTAATACCTACTTCATTTTAGTGAAAAGGACATAGTGTATAATTTTTATAATATTCAATATATTTAAAATTATCAAATAAAGAATTTAGTGGTTGTAACAAATAGTGATTTAGTAGTAAAACAGATAATGAATTATTTTGAGAATATAAAAACTAGAGAATATTTGTATTAAATAGGTATATTGAAAGAACTTGGACTGATGGATCAGATGTAGTTATAGGGTAACAGGAAATTCTTCAAGCAGCTTCTGGTGCAGATAAATACCTTTTATTGATATAATCTCTAAATTTATTTATGAATTGTTGGGTTGTTGTAGAACTATTTTTATTTAAGGTTGAATTTATATTATTTACTATTTTATTGTTATGAGAGTTATTGTTTTTTGTACTTGTAGCATCTACATTGTACTTGATATAATCAGGACCTTTAAATAAGTACTTATATAGAGATATATAAATAAATGAACTATGTATACAATCTCAAAATTGATATGATATTCTAGTTTTAAAAAGTAATAGTAGATTATAAGATACAATTTACATATCTTGTTGTGTTTGTCTATGATATTGCACAAAACCACTTTCATTAATATATGTTTCTGGAATTATTGGTTTTGGGTAATTGTAGATGCATTTATCATTATAAAGATAACAAAATGAATGTTGAAATTTATGTATCATAAATTTTTCAACTAATTCTTTTATTGTGGGTTATATTTGGTACTTCTGCTAATATAATTTTATTTATTTGATCTATAGGAAGTTCTGAATATATATACTACAATATAAGCATTAGGAAATCCATATTTTTGGAATTCAATAACATAAATAATATAAATAATTTGACCAAAATGAGATTGTAATAAATTTTTTAATTTTTTAAATTATAAATAAAATGCTCAACAATTATTAAGTAATTTCTAAAGCATTTTGTTCAGGTTGTAATTGTGATTTAATTTTTTTTTAATTTGGATTAGTAGTTATTGTTATGAAAAAGCCCAGTTTTTCTCAACAATGAGCAAAAGCAAAAGCATTTGTAACATGGGTAGAGCACTATCTTTTAGATTCTAAAAAAGATGCAAAAAGGTACAAATTGCTTTTTTTATCTTTATTGGTTTTATTTTGAGAATTTTCAGTTATCATATTAGTTGATTCTTGTATTGTTTTTATTTATAAAGCTTCTTTTTTTCTTTTAGTATATAATTCAAACACTCTTTTTCTATATATGAATATATATCAACCAAATATTCAAAGGTTAGTCTTTCTAATATTAAGAATTGTTCTTCAAATAATAATCTACTTTTATACCAATCTATTTGTAACAAATTATAATTATTATTAGGATGCTATTCCAGAGTACTATATAGAAAGAGTAACAGATATTGTTGAGGTTCATACTATGCACTAAGAATATTTAAATTTAGGCATAATATCTGTACATCACCAAATAGTAATAATATATAGGTGAATGTTTATAGCATTCTTCTCTTGTAGAAGTATTTTTATGTAATTCAAGTATAGTTTCAGTTGAAGTTTTATTTTGAAATCTTTGTAGTAAATATATATAAGAGTTAATTTAAGTTAACTTAGACTAAATAGTTGAGATCCAATTATTAGGAATTTGATAATATTGTGCTACTGCATAATGTTCTTGTTTATTATAAATAAACCAATGCATTAAATGGTAAGATGTATCTTTAGTAAAACATGATGATAGATATGTTTCAGTAATACAAACTAATAATAGTGCTAGTAAATTTACAAATTGGTCTTGTACTTCAGTAAATAAAAAAGAGTATTAATTTTTCAAGAAATAGTAATAATATTTGAATAACTTATAATATTGTTAATACTTGTTGAATAAGATAGTAAGTAGAGTACAATAGGGCCCCAGATATCTAGTACAGAGATCAAACATTACACATTTTAGCAAAAATCCTGAAATTTGAGAAGCAAAAAAACAGTTTTTAGCAATTATCTTGATATCCAGTAGTTCATTGTATGAAGTTTTTTTTAAAATGAAGCTCTCAGTAAGGCGCATCTAACAAAAAAAAGTTTATTCAATTCTAATTACTAGATCAAAAGTTATTTAAGTAAATATAGTTTTGTCATTTTTAGCAAATTAGGTCAAAATTGACCAAAATCCAGTTATGACCTATATGAGAGATGTCCGGGGTCCTGGTTAGTGTTCCTCACAGGCTGGGTTTTAGCAAAAACCCGAAGTCGGACCAGAAAACCAGTCCGGGTCCAAGTATAAACCCGGACCCGAATATTTGATACCCGACCTGACCCGGAACTGGTATAAGTATACCTTACTCACGTGAAAACAATGCATTTAAAAACAATTAACTAAGCAAAATGCACTCAATTTTATTATAAATTGCAAAATTTGCGTCGCAAACTTTATCGTACGTATGTATGAAAATTAATCGTTTATTCTACTAATATTTTTTAATTTTATCTAGTTTTAAAAGAAATCCATTCGATTACGTATTTAGCTATCTAGTTCCCTTCACCATGACCTCAAACACATAGCTTCTCTAACTGTTTTACAATCCAACCAGTTTCTCTTGTCAGTGACCATATCTCCACTTATGCTAAACATCTGTTCGCTCGGAACACTTGTTGCCGGTATTGAAAGAATATCGCGAGCAAATTTTGCGAGATTTGGATAACACGATTCATTATTTCGCCACCACTCTAAAATATCAATATTCCCACTTGTTCATGGTACTAGTAAATATGTTTCTAATTCACTTTGTTGTTCTACACATAATCGCTTGTACATTCGTGCCATTATATTAGATGGTTTTTTGGTTGTATAAGCCGCATCTTGACTAGGACAAGTGCGCAGTCATTTTCGTATTTGTTTGTAATACTAAAAAACAATATTATTGTAAATTTTATAATTATTACATAATTTGTACTACTAACTTACATATCCTTAATTTGATTAATAAGTCGTGGTTGCCATTTAAGAGTTTCAAAATACCCAAGTTTAAGCCGCGGATCTAATATTACTGCAGCAACATTTTAATATATTTAATTTTTGACAATAACCTAAAAGCTTCGTAGTTGCAGCCTCACACCCATGAACAAGCCAATGTGGAATATTTTCCTTTTTCGTAGCCTCATTAAGTGTTTCAACTAACAAATAATAGAGAGGAATAACCATTGACAAAGTTGGATATTCTTGTTTTGATATCTCAACCATTGCTAAATTAAACAAAATATTAAGAGTTTTGTTTAAAAAAAAAAAAGTTGACTAAATTGTTACTAACCTTCCTTAAATGGTGCTAAAATTGAAACAAGAAGTTCAATTTTTTCCCAATCTTCCTTGGTTAGTATGTATTGGCATAAATCCAGATCGGTACGAGAGATAGCATCTAGCACGATTCATAATACTAATGCATGATCGCACATTTCATAGGTGGAGCTCCACCGAGTAGGAACATTAAGAATCGGCTTTAAAATTCTTATATTATGTATTGGACACAACATTTTTAACTTTTTACGACGTATCTTCGATCCTTTAATGCCTTTAATTAAAGCACGTAACTAAAAAAAAAATTAATTTTATCAAATGCATTTATTTGTCAAAAAAAAACAAATAAATAAAGTAACAACTATTTCTAATTCATTTCCTATGTCGTTAAAAATACTTTGTACTGCAAGATTTAGGATATGAGCGAAGCATCGTACAGATTGTTGCTTATCATCGAATTGAATACCGGCGAATGAAATAGAGTTAGAAAAGTCTTGTAAAAATCTATCATTAGAAGTTGCATTATCACGCGTAATCGCTATAATTTTAGAAATAATTCCTATTGATCGAAGGCAGTTTTCTATGGTGATAGCTATTTCAGCACCCGTGTGTTGCCCATCCATGTGAATAAAATCGAGTAAAAGATATTTTATCGACCATGATGCGTCTAGATAATGTATGGTAACTGACATGAATGATTTGTCATTATTATCGGTTGTCCAAATGTCTGTCGTGATTGATATGCGCCCAGGAACTTGCAGTTTTTTTCGAAGTCGTTCACGTTCTTCTTCGAAATTTCTAGATATGTGCCTTTTTATTGTATCTGATGACGGTGCTAAAAAAAAAAATAATAATAAGTTAAAAATTAAAGGTAGAGTACAACATCGATCATTTTCATATAAGATCGGCTGCAAATTTTTTTTTGTTACACAAATAAAAATCGACACGTATGGAATTTTCTATGATATATGTAACCAATTATATCTTTAGATCTCAACGATAATTAATTCTGTAATTACTTTCGCTTTTAAGACTTGGAAGATAAGTGTTTTTTATTTTATGTATATTTGTTCTTTTTTATTAATATTTTTTTATTAATACTGTACTGTATATTTCGCAGTTTTTGTACTTATTTTAAATGCTTTCTTTTTTTGCAGCTTTATCTTTCTAACTCCTTTGTTGTTCTTTGGTGTTATTTCTTCGGTGATCTAAAACTTCTTTTATTGTAGGTTCATAATACTAAAAAAAGCACAGCGGTTCTTGACTTCTTGACTTTACAAGATAGCTTATGTTTGTTTTGTTCGTTTAACCTCAAACCTGGATTATGAATTTTCAAAGGTAAGTTTCATCAGTGGTTAGTTTGTTCTTCAGAAAGTTACTAATACTTCGGTTTCTTTTTTTCTAGAATAAAAGTGAAATGAGAAACTGTTGCACAATAAGTATTGGGTTTTTTTCTTTCGATTTTTTTGTAGGTTTTATTGAACATAGGCTGGGAGTGAGAGTGAAACGTGGGTAGGTACTTTCCTTTTTCCCTATTTTTTTTTTGTTAATACAATTACTTACTTTTCTTATTCTTATAAAGTACAACGAATATATATATAACTGGAAAAGAAGCCTTTTAGTTCTATTTGCTGTTTTGCCTTTTTGCTTTTGACTTCAACAGAACTTGGTCAATTTAAGCTAGTATTAGTTCTGCTGCTATTTTTTTTTCTCACTAACGTTTGTTTTTTTAGGCATGACATTATTTTTTTTATTTTTTTTCCTCACTAGTGCTTGTTTTTTAGGCGTGACATTTTTGAATTTGTATAAATTATTTTGTTAATAATAATAAAGTTTTACTTTCGAATAAAAAGAATATATGTATAATAGTACATATGGTCACGATGTTGCAATCGATTGTGATTGGATAATCATTTGTTCTAGAAAGTCAATCGAATAAAAATTTTTTTGTACTACCTAGACAAATTTCAATTGTTCTAGAAAAATTTGGTATATATACAAGTAGGTTTTTTTCAAATAATATGTGACTTTAAAGCTTTATTACCATAAATAGAAAGGTTTAATCTATGTACTACAAAATTTTGGTTAAAATTGGCTATGTTTTTGAAAATCTTTATCAGTGGCGTATTTTTTGTGCCTATATAAAAATATTTTGTACGATGATCACATATGTAAATGATTGATGTTGTACTCTATCCTTAATAAAAAAATAAAATTAAAAATAAATAAATAAATACCTATTGCTTGGGGTTCCAAATCTGCGAATATTTCTCTAAGGCCATCACTTCAATTATGTGAAATGATCGGTTATGTTTAATAATCCATCGTTTAATAAGGTTGATAAATTTCTTAGAATCGAAGGGCTCACAACCTTGACCTGTAGCCTAACAATTTATATATAATACGTTTTAGGTATTCTGTATGTACTTTTTTTTTTTAACTTACAGCTTTGCTTTTAATCATATCTAAAACAGATACATTTTGCGGTGGCTCTGTATTTGGTTTATTCGATCCTTTTAATTCTGGGATCTTGTTTTTATGTAGACGAATGAGATGTTTTCAGAAGCTTGAAGTTGATCCATCTTTACAGATTTTTAAACCATTACCACAATGATCACATACTGCCGTCAATACAATTAATCCTTTTTTATCTTTAATTTTTTTTTTCTTAAAATGGTTCCATACAAACGACCTATAAAATAAATACATTAGTATTACTATATAGTATAAAGTTAATACAGTATTAAGTTTTAAATAAATTACTTATTAGTTGCGTTAGTTTCAATTGAAGTTAATGATTCATTATCCCCAAATTCATTTAAACTGGTTGTATTTGTTGGCTCCTAAGTAGCATTGTCATTATAAAGTTCATCGTGAGGTTAATCGGGAGGTTCATTGTAAGGTTCGTCATAAAATTCAGCATAAGGTTCACCATATAGTTTGTTCCAAGTTACTTCATAAATGCTATCATATGGTATCGCACTTGAGCTCGACATAATATTGTCTTTATTTATGAAAAATGGAAGGCAATGTAATAGAAAAAAAAAACACTTTGGCTTTTATTAAAAAATGTAATATGCCAATTCATGTAAAAAAAAAAAAAAAAAAAAAAAGTAAAGTAATCAAACATGCAATTGTGCGTGCTATAAAAACTTTTCCTTGTGCAATTTATGCAGTAAAAAAATTTTGCCTTATGCAATTCTACCGTTAAACGGTTAGATCGTCATAAGAAAAAAAAATTTTTTTTATAAACTGGGTCGGTCCGGGTTCTATCGGGCCGGATCTCTTTCATGACCCGAACCTGGTCGGGTTCAAAAAATCATGGTTTGACCCGGCCCGAAAGGCCGGGTCCAGGTCGGGTTCGGGTCTTCGGTTCGGGTTTGAGGAACACTAGTCCTGGTACAATATGTTTTTCATAATTGTAGCAAAAATCTAAAAGTTCAACTGTGAGTAATACAGTTAAGCAGTAACATCATTTTTGATTTTAGATCTTATAAAAAGGTGAGTGATATTAAAACAAGTTTATTTAATATAATAATTATCCTACCAAGATGTATTTTTTTATTGTTAGAATAAAATTATATGCATATTATTGTTATATTAATTTGCATTACAGTACTTTGTTTTTGTACAAATTGTTTTTTTTTTGTATGATATTGTTTCATATACTTAGTATTCTATTGTTTAGTACAAGGTTTTTGTTTTGGTATTGTGAATTAAAATCAAAATTTTTTTTAGTTTATAATTCAATTTATTTATTTAATTTAAATAAATACATAATTAATAAATTAATCAAAACTTGCATATATTGTTTAATTATAGAATAAAAATTTTGTATATAGAAACCAAGTTAATGTTGACCAGATCCAACGAACAGAGCAGGCTTTGGTATTCTGTGCAGCTGTAAGAACTAAGCTTCAAATAGTAAGCAACTTTATAGAGTATCAACTTACTACTTTAGTTACCGATCTATTATCTCCTGCTAAAGCACAATCTATATATAATATAGATACTTATTAAATACATATCCAATTATCTGAATACTTGTTACAACAGATTTTTCTGTTACTACAATCTATCTACACTATTATTATCACAAACTATTAAATCTTTTAAATCAAAAATACTATTCTAAATATTTTTTTACAATTTATCAAAATATCCATATATACAAACAAAACACTTGACTATAAAAAAGTATATATCTATTTATTTCAAAAACTCTGTCCTTTTTCAAAACACTCTTTATTACCCTTTGATAACTTACTATATAGGTAGTGTTAACTAAAACAAGACTTATAGCATTTTTTGCAAAAATGAGTTAACTATACTATAATATCTTATAAAGCAGGAATTCTTTTATATAATTTGATATTTAAAGCATTGATTTATATAATAAAATTTTTGCTAATGTCTACTTTTTGAAAACTTATATAAGGTAAATGGAGGTATTGTGACCAGGTTAAAGTTTCTACTAATAAAATTTTTTTAATAAGCAAGTAGATTTTTGTATAATTTTTATTATTTTAACTATACTTAATAAAAAATAAATTACTGTAAAAAAATCTTTATATTATATATAGTTTTAGATATAAATAATTAGTACACAAATATAATATAAAAACTAAATTCTAGGGGGGGGGGGGGGGGGGCAGGGTTGGCAATGGAGCTCAATGGAGTCCAATGGAATTGCGAATGGAGCCAATGGAGCTCTGAATGGAGCCAATGGATACTAGTTCTTTGAGCTCCATTCACACAACCATTGAGCTCCATTGGCTCCATTGCCAACCCTGGGGGTGAGGTATTGTGGCCAATTATTTGCCAGCAATAACTTTTGATCTACTGGTCCGTTTTGGATGATTTTACCACCAAAATGACCATCTCGGTGAGACGATTCTAACAAGAACAAAATCACTAAAATCTAATCACGTGTTCCCAGGATCGTTAAAGGTAAATATGTAAAAATTTCAGATTTACTAATATAATTTTATAAAATATGATAAATTTATATCAATCTCAGAACCCCGTAATTAAATTTTGATGATTTTATGCTTGTTAGAATCATCTCGCTGAGACGGTCATTTTGGTGGTAAAATCGTCCAAAACGAACAAGTGGATCAAAAGCTATTAACTATTAAATATTCTATATATATTTAATAATTAATTCAAATATGTGCAAAAACCTATATTTTCAGAACTCTTTCCAACGATCCTCTGGACCAAAATTTCCATAAGCACCGACCTATGAAAATTTTGTAGTTAGTATTTTTATATATAACAAAAACTCTATCTAGAAGCAACTTGGATACAGGACTTCAGATTGCATGCGAGAAGACTGAAATAGAGCTGAAAAAGATTTTTTCTTATGGGTTTGGTTCTCCGGGTAGAAGACTTCGTTGCTATAGAAAACGTAGTAGGGCTAAAACCCTAGAGTTTTTTGTCAAAAGATGTGGAAGTCTAGACAGAAACATACTTTTGGTTATCTATACTATTCTACAAAACGTAAAACTTATACTCTTTACAAGGTTTGGTCTCCTTGCTATTTCTCTTTGGTTTTTTCAAAATTTTGCCAAAAAGTGGGCAATCCAGTTTACCCCCTCCAAAAGATCGGCAGTATTTACTCCTTCCAATTTGGGAATATGTCTACCTAATCGGAATCAGTAACGAGTGAATTTGAATTCTGCGAATAAACGAATGACATGTGAGATGTTTTGGTGGAAAATTCGAGATGAAATTTCCTTCTAGAACTTTCTATTAGGTGTAGTTTAGTTTTCTTTCTTTTATGTACATAATACTTTGGCAGAATTACGCTGCGCAGTATTATAATTTTTAAACATTAGCAGTATTAGTATTAGTATTAGTATTTGTTATCTCCTCTCTTTTTTCTCGTTTTTTTTAGATAGGATTAGTCAGTTCCACCTTGTTTATAGGCTTTTTCTTTGTTTCTCCCATTTTACATCTTTTTCTTTTGTTGTTGTTTTTGGTTTCTCATCTAGGTTCAATGCTGTTTCCCCTCTTTTTTTTACAACCCTTTTATTTCTTTTATATTTCATTTTTTCTTGAATGGTAGTATACAGATAATAGTACATGCTATTATTATCTGACCCACCATTGATGCTAGGTAGGAGGGATTTGAGGAGAAATCCTATAAACTTGACGGCATTGACGTTGAGACTCCATTCTCTCAGGAGTTTGGTGCGACGAGTTGCATTTGGGCGCTCTTAGAAGTAGCCCGATGATGTTGGACCTATATATTAGTGGATATATTAGTTCGTTTACAATTGTAAACTGCTCAGGATTATTAAACTAGTTAGGCTCTGGCAAGGCCATCAAAGTTAAAAAAAAAATAAAAAAAAAAACCTATATTTTGCATAAATGATGCTATCTTGTGATCTAGTAATCGGAATTGGACGAAATTTATACCATTCAATTTGTCTCGATGTGACGAATCGAATGGTATAAATTTCGTCAATTCTGAACACTAGATCACAAGATATTTCACTTGGCCACAATACTCCCATTAACCTTATAATTAAACATAATCATACATTGGGAAAATTTTTTAGGTACAGATCTGTGCAGATTTTTAAAACCTGATAATAATCAAAAATCTGCAAAAATCTGTGACACCACAATTATAGTTGAAGAAAAATTTTTAACAAATTCTGTGCAGATTTTAGAAACATATAAATCTGCGCACATTTTTATTAAATAATAAAAAGTGTAATAACCTGAATTAAGCTTAATTCGGGCCAAAATTTAGAGTGACTATAACCCTAATCCCGTACTACTCTAACCCTATTATGATATTATTATAATTATTATTATTATGATATTATTATTATTATTATTATTATTATATTATTATTATTATTATTATTATTATAACTAATTTTTTATATATTAAAAATATTTTACAAAAATAATAAAAAAATATATTTTTTTATTAAAAAAAAAAAACTACAAAACATATTACAAGAGATACACACTATAAAACATACACAAACACCATAAAGATACTACAGCACAAATGTCATAAAGACCACCACAAATGGCATAAAGACTACCACAAACGGTATAGAGACACCACAAAAACGGCAAAGAAACACACAATGCATAAAGACACCACACAAATTGTTGTAAAGACACCACAACCACCATAGGGAAACCACCATACAAACGGTGTAGAAATACGTGAAAACCGATGAAAAACCTATTGAGAACTCAACTAAAAAGATGAACCTACGAAAAAACCCATGAAAAACTTGCCAAAGAAAATGAAAAAACCTACTAAATCACCAAAATGACAAGAAATCTACTAATCTAAATACGACTTCATGAAGTTCTAAGGTTGCTCCAACTATGGCTCCAACTACAGCTTCAACTATTGCTTCAATAACGGCTCCAACTATGGCTCCAACTATGGCTCCAACAACGGCTCTAGTGATAGCTCCAACAGATTCCTTATCTACATTCACGCTGTCCAACAGATTCCTCTTCTACATTCTTGGCGTCCAATTTAAGCACTCCACCAAAGCACAAGCCTAAAATAAAAGAAAATAAAAAAGTTAATTGATGATCCGCCAGTCATCAGGTGCATGTAGTGTTACAAGCCGACTGGTTTTTATCGGCTGGCTTAGCCAGCTGATAAAAATTTCGGCTAAGTGGCTGACTAATGGCTAATATATACCAATCGTGCCGAAATCAATAACTTAATTGATTCAGCAGAAAAACCATTCGGCAAATTTTTGCTAAGTGTCCCAGAATTTATGATAACAGCAGTATGACCTAAATTTCTCTTCCTGAGGCATTATTTTATGCTTGCAATATATAAATGTACGCACCCAAGTGAGAATAGATAATATATTAATCCTTAAATAAGTACAATCCTTAAATAAGTACAATTTATTCTTCTACCGAAAAATTATTATTATATAATTCTCAAGGCTCACTGCATTAACGCGACGCATTAACTTGTTGAAATATAGAACCTTAACTTTTATAAGAAAAATCATAACATATATCTTTATTTCTGATTTTCTGACCACAGTAAAAATGCTTTAACGTTACTAAAATATGACAGATCTTTCAGAGATCTGGAAGTATTTCAATTAGATTTAATTTATATTAATTTATATATAAAAAACTCAATACGAAATAAAAAAAGTTTGCTTTTGAATAGAAGTCTTTTGACACATACCTCTAACAATTCAGCAAACGTTTATTATTGCTGTATCAATAATTAAAGTTTGGATATAGATCTGTGTTCGATTTGATCTATTATTATATATACTTATCACGTGAATGGATACCCTTAGCCATATTAGCCAGCCGATACTTATATCAGCTGGCTTAGCCGGCTAAGCCGCCTTAGCCGCGACTGCTCTAGCCAGCTTGTAACACTAGGTGCATGATCATAGTGTAACGTGATGCAGATCACTATGTAAATTACTATATATGTGAATGCTACGATCGTCCAAGTAAATATATTTTTTTACTAAGTTAATCGATCTTGTCGACTAATTGAAAGTTGTAGAGCTCGTCGTTGCAGTTCTAATGGTAGTTAAATCATCCAAATCGGCCCAGTGGAAGCCAAGATATCTTTAAAAAACGCGTCAACGACTATATAAAATTTCTATATAAACAATCTATTGTTTATATAGAGATTTTATATAGTCGTTGACGCGTTTTTTAAAGATATCTTGGCTTCCACTGGGCCAATTTGGATGATTTAACTACCATTAGAAC
>QKWP01000408.1:139903-164222 GCA_003550325.1 Gigaspora rosea
AAAAAAAAATAAAATTCGAATTTAAAAAAAAAACATAAAAAATAAAAAAAAACATAAAAAAAGAAATAAATAAACCGTATCAGAAAAATAAAAAATAAAAAAAAAGTATAAATAAAAAAAAACAAAAAATAAAAAAAAAGTATAAAAAAACAAATAAAAAAAAACTTCTGTATAAAAAATAAAAAACATATAAAAAAATAAAAAAAAAATTAAATTAAATTAAAAAAAAACCTCCTGTTTAAAAATATAAAAAAGAAAATAAGTTAAGTATGCGAGAATAAAATAAATTCCAGTTATTCCTTATTATTGGAATAACTGAAATTACTTTTATTCCCACCATCGTTTTTCTATTGTTATTTTGAATTTTAAATAAAAAAAACCAGAATAAAAAAAATAATAATAATAATAAAAAAGTGAATAAAAAACATGTTTTTTACTTTATTTATTTATTTATTTTTATTTGTTTTGTTTATTGATTTTCTCGTGTTCTTACTAGCAGGTAAGTATTGAAATTATAATTTTGGAGATTATTGCAAATTATAATAGGCGGCACCTATTATAATCTGCGAAGATTATATTTCTTAAATATTTGCACAGATTTTTTGCTAAAAATCTGCAAAGAACTGCAAAACTCTAAATTTTGAAGATCTTTGCAATTTTTTAAACAAGATTCTGCACTTATTTGATAAATTTGAAGATCACTACAAATTGTTAATGTTTTTATTTTCCCAATGTAAATTAGAATTGGATATCTGATTGTTTATCCTTGCTGCAGAATCATACAAAGAATTTGTTTGATTGGCTAATATTTGTTGATCCAACAGGTTATACTAACAATAAATCATCATTGTTATTATTATACAGTATAACACCGCAATAGTCACATTCGCATTAGTCACAATCTCGCTATAGTCTCCTTAATTTTCCTATTTAATTATATATACTATATATAAATTTTAGCTCGCTTTAGTCACAATCTCGCAATAGGCACATAAAAAGTCTGATTTTGGCACATGACAATTGCGGGGTTTGATTGTACCAAATTTTAAATGTGATTTCTCAAAATAAAAAAAAACTATAAGCCTTGTTTTAGTTAACACTGCTCTGTATTGCTTTGATATACACTCAAATCTTCTTTTATTTCCTTTGTACAAAATAAACAACAAATATCTTACTAACACCAAAATAACTTAATAGCTAAACAACTCAAAATATGCTTATTAAACTCAAATAGTTTGTCAAATCTAACTAAGCAAAAGCTTCTAACTAACTATATACTTCAAAACAATACTATAAATTTCTAAAAATAAGCTGCCTTTTTTGAATGATTTTGATTTCAAAAAATTAGGAATAGCTTATTTTTAGAATATAAAAGATTTTAAGCAATCTATATTTAATATAAAGTGGCTTATTTTTGGAAGTTATTTTTTAAAAAAAAATTCTTATACAAATAAACTTGTGTAAACAAATTTTTCATATGTACATATATACGTACATATGTACTAAGGCTCAGAAATATTTATGCTATATTTGGTACTATGTTTAATAAAGCACATGTTAGAGCCTTATACATATACACAAAGTATTTATAATTTCAGTTAATTGTTTTTATATTTGTTTCAATTTTTATTTTATTTTTAATATTTTTTTTATGGAGTTTGCTATTTATCACCACTGGTAATCATCACAAGTAATCAAATTACCAATTAAAATTCAGGATTAGGTGTAAAATGTAAATTAATTTTTGTATAACAAAAGCAAAAAATTTTTTAAAAAATTGCTAAAATTGCTTTTAACCTAAAATTTTGTCTATGAAGCTACTTTTTTTTATACAAAAAAAAATCCTCACTAATTTTAATATATACAAAGCACTATCCTAATCTCTAACCTTTACCCTTACCCTAATTAGAGTTGCACCCCAAACTCACTAGTTTGGAATTAGGTAGAATCCCAAACAGTATTTATTAGTTTTAGAAAAGTACCTCTGATTTGCCGTAATGTTAAACACTTTTGATATGCATTTTATATTACGGCCAAAATCCCAAACTTTTATATATAAAAAACAGGTTTGGAAGCAGGATTCACGTAGATTCTATAAATGCCTATGAATGTCTGCCTATCACATGTGTCTTTTTATACTTGTCACTAACAATAGTACTGTAAGGATTCAATATGTGATTCTAATTAGATTTAGTTGATTAATTCTACTTGTCTGACTTCATGTGCACTCTTTTATGGCACTAGCATATAGTATTTCCAATTAAGATTTACGGTTAACTCTGAGCTCACCGGATGGATTGCTTTCAGCATTAATTAACCTTTTGTTTAATCATCTTTTCAATCTGTTGACTTACATCAACTTGAATAATTTAAAGTTTTAATATTATATTTTTATTGTGGTTTGCAAAAAGGTGTGACCATTGCAAATTATAATGTCATGTAAACCACAGGAATTGTACATTTTAAGAGATTTCAATGAATATCAAGATATGTTGAAAAAATTATGGATCACATCTTTTTGCAAAGCGTTATAGATTTATTTATTAATAAATTGATTGTTTTTGAATTTGACACTTTCACCAAAATGGGACATATATTTGGGTTTGGGTTATGAACCCAAATTAGGTAGAAATCCTGATTCCCAAACCCAAACTAAGTAGTAATGTCATAACTTAAAAAAATGGTTTGGGCCGCAACCCTAACCCTAATATTAAAGAGATTTAATTTTTATTTAATACAAACTATTTGTTTTGTTTATTTTGTTTTATGCATTGTAAATCACTGGTGATGATTACCAGTAGTGATTTATAGTAATTTCTTTTTTTATTTTTTTTTGTATTTTTTTTAATTTTTTTATATTTTTTTCATTTTTATTATTTATTTTATTTTTTAGTTTTTTAATATTTTTTATTCCTTTTTTTGATTTTTTTTGATTTTTATTTTATTTTATTTTTTTTTTAGTTTTTTAATATTTTTTTATTCTTTTTTTAATTTTTTTTTTTTTTCAATTTTGATTAATTTATTTTTTATTTATTTTTTTTTATTTTTATTTTTAACATTTTTAAATTTTATTTATTTATTTTGTTTTTTTTAAGAATTAATTTAGTATTCACTAATGGTGAAATTCACCAGTAATTATCCATCTATACATAATTATATGTAGCAAAACAAATAAAAATTAAATCTTTAATATTAGGGTAAGGGTAAGAACTGGGATGAGGCAGGGGGTATAGTTTATACCAAAATTTTACGAGAAATTTTTTTTTGTATAAAAAAAAGTAGTTCCATAGACAAAATTTTTAGTTAAAAGCGATTTTTTAAAAAAATTCTTATCCTTGTTATACAAAATTGTTTTGCATATTACATCTGATCTTTAATTCTAATTGGATTGGTAAAATTCACTACTGGTGAGCATTAAACTTATCCTTTTTTTAAATTTTTTTTTACTTTTAATATTTTTAAAAATTTTTTTATTATTTATTTTTTAAGAGTTATCATCCATTGCTAGTATGATGCATCACCACCCTCTGATCAACCAATCAGGATGCAGGACCAGGTGTAATATTAAATCGAAGCAAAACAGCTTTTTTTAAAAAAAATCGCTTCTAACTTAAAATTTTGACTATGAAACTGCAATTTTTTTTTAGCAAAAAAAATTCTTTGAGAAATTTTGGGTTAGGGAAGTCATCTAATTACTGCTCCTACTAAATTATAACACTAAGGAAAGTGCAGTAAATCATGTAATTTCCTAGGGAGGGGTCTCCTATCTATCACATCCTATATATATATATAGTCTAAATAGCCAATAATATTGAAGTAAATATTTTTTTAAAAAATTTTAATTTTTCCGTCAAATATAAAAATCAAAAGTCAATTAATAAAATATTCTTCAATATTTATGAAAATTTTATGGTAAGTGTATTTTGACCTGCTAATAAGGTTACTTATGCGATTTTAATCTATTTGCTTAGTAAATTTTAGACTTTACTATGTAGCAACTTTTGTCAATTGTGGGGCGAATATATTTTTTTAAAAAATTTTAATTTTTCTATTGAAAGTAAAAATCAAAAGTCAATTAATAAAAAATTCTCAAATATTTATAAAAATTTTATAGTAAGTGTATTTGACCTTTTGAATAAGATTACTTATACGATTTTAATCAATTTGCTTAGTAAAATTTAGACTTTACTATGTAGCAACTTTTGTTAATTGTGGGGCAATATATATTTTTTTAAAAAATTTTAATTTTTCTGTCAAACGTAAAAATCAAAAGTCAATTAATAAAAAATTTTTCAATATTTATAAAAATTTTATGGTAAGTGTATTTTGATCTGCTAAATAAGGTTAATTATACGATTTTAATCGATTTATTTAGTAAAATTTAGACTTTACTATGTAGCGACTTTTGTCAATTGTGGGTCAAATATATTTTTTTAAAAAATTTTAATTTTTCTGTCGAACGTAAAAATCAAAAGTCAATTAATAAAAATTCTCCAATATTTATAAAAATTTTTTAGTAAATGTATTTTGACCTGCTAAAAAAGGTTATTTATGCGATTTTAATCAATTTGCTTAGTAAAATTTAGACTTTACTACATAGCGACTTTTGTTAATTGTGGAGTAGCTTATTTTCAGGTCAAAGATGTTTTTGAGTTTTTTTTAAATATTATAAAATTTGATTGGTCAATAGTCCTAACACTAGGGGTTCAGAACCTATGTAAACCCTAATCATGTAATTTACTGCACTTTCCTAATTCTAACCTGGCTGCTATTTGTTTTGTTTTGATTAATATAAATCAAAACAAACATACTAACTGGTGGACTATCAATTAACTTATTTCGTTTATTACTTTTTATTTAGTTAAACTTTATTTTTCTAATTGTTTTTTTTAACTAGCGGCTTTGCTTTTATTACTAAGAATAGCATATTTTATGCCTAAGTTTAACTAAGTTTACATTTATATTACTATATATATTAAACTTTTTTAAATCTAATAAAGACTCACTCGACTTCATTGAAGCCCAGGTGCAACCTGCCATAACAGCTGTTTCCTTCTTTTTAAAGCCCTCAACTCACTGATATTAGTTTAAATATCAACAGATGAAGGCTTTTAGCCTTGTAAGAACCGATTAGCTATTATTGTTTTTATCCTTTTTATATACTGGCTTTATAAGAGATGACCAAGCCGGTCTACTAAAGTTGGAAATAAAGTTCTTTATCGTATCCTTCACAACACCTAGAATATTTCTTTTCTTTTTCCTCCTCTTTCTGCGAAGATTCTCCTGTGTCTAATGACTCATTCTCTTTGTCTTCCTCTATGCAGGTTTTTTTCCTTTTTTACTTTCTAGATTTCTTCTTTTTTTTTCTGCTTTTTTCTTTTTTGGTTTTGTAAAATACCATTCATCTTTTCCCATTCATTGAATACTTTGCATCTGAAGCACTAGATTCGTTTATAAAATATCTTCCAAAAGCTATGCACTAGAAGGTGTAAAATTTGTTTTTTTAATTTTGGCTTTTCACAGATTATATGTTCTATTTTCTCTTCGATTTCCTTTGAGATGTACCCTCTAATTAAAGCAACTTGTCTTCCTTCTTTTTCCTTGTTGGTACTCCTGAAAATTGCTTTCTCACATATTGTTTCATCTACCATCTTTAGATCTTCCTTTCTTTTTATCTTAGCTACATAGTGGCTCTCGATATAACATAGTACCTTGGGCAGTGTTGTCATGGGACACGGACGGCGGACAGTCCAGGACGGGACGTCCGGAACATGTCTGCCCAGAATTTTTTTTGTCCCAGACATTTTGCGACTCAACACGTGATCATCTACCAATAAAATTCGTATAATTCCGCAATTTGATTGGTTTTACCCGGCGGACATGTATCATGTTGGGACATTATTGCGAACATGTCCTGGACTGTCCGCGTCCCTGAAAAATTGGCGGGACAATGTTCGTGTACAACACTGACCTTGGGTACATAGTGAGGAATTTTTTAAAATCCGCTTTATCTTGAGTTTTATTAGTAAATCCATTATATCAATTAGTATTTATTATGATGTGGATTTGAACCTTGATCCATTACATCAAGATTTTACTTAGTCTCCGTTATATTAAGAGTCCGTTATATCAAGAGCCACTGTGTATTACATTACTGCAAATCTTTTTTCTTGTCCTTTTCCACAAGATTCCGTAAACTTTATATGATGCTAAATGATCTTGTGACTCTTCTTTTCTAAGCCAGCTTATGCACGTGCTGGTTTCTTATACTTTAGGCCTTCTTTTGTAGAAGATGTCTTTTGTTGGAAGCTGCTTGGTGACACATTTAATTTGAAAAACTCAGGCTCTACTTTTCTTTTCAATTGTATATCTAAAGTCTCGACTTTTGCAAATGTTGTCTCATAACACCCTCTCTCCATCTACTTTTGCTACTAGGATCTCCTGCATCATTTTGTACTAGCTCCTCTATAGCATTTAGAGATGCTCACTTTGCATCATAATGCGCAATCACTACTGTGTTAACAAATTTTCTCAAGGGCTGGTCAATGATGCTGTTTTCCCAGTACGCGTATGCAGATATCGTTTTTGTGGGTTCTGGCTTCCCTTTAATTAAGTACTGATCTTTTGTACTTATCTTAGCAAGCATACCTGCTGCCTCGTTTAGTGTGTTCCCACTATGACTTTTCACTTTATGCATGTGAAGCTTAATTTTTTTTCTGGCTCTAGCACCTTATAATGACTCGCAAAACACTACCATTTACTAGTTTTAGGTTCTCACATGTTCTTAACACCCTTTTCTCTTTTCTAATTGCGTTGATTGCGCATGCACTATCGGTGTAGATATGGACTTCAGCTTCGCATGGCATAACCAGTAAGGCTGTCCAGATTACACCTAATTTTGCTCTCGTTGAAGCAGGCCAATCACTAATCTTACTACTAAACTCTATATTTTTTATATGACTATCTATACTACTAATTACCCAACCAATTCCCAATGCTGTTTTCTCTATTCCTATATTACTACTATCCAAAGATCCATCTGAAAACACCTCAAATTTATTTCCATTTCTAATTTGTATCCAAATTACTTTTACTCTCTTTTGTATTTCTTTCTCTTCGATTTGTTCTTCTATAAGCTTTTCTTCAAGAGGCTTCACTACTACTATCAGTATTGACTGAACTTCTATTTCTATTTGTTTTTTCAAAGGAAATTAGGTGCAGCCAATTACACTCTAACTCGTAAAGTTTTTCTCCTTCATTTTCTTTATTTTTTCATATGAGTCTTTTATCAATCACTCTTTTGCTACTCTTAAATGCTTTGAGAAATGCAAATTTTTTCTTTTCTGCACTTTTTGCTAGCTCATAGCCCTGGCACTTTCTGATTCTATGGCTCTGTTTCGGTGAACCTTCTGCTTTTACCCAATGCTGTAGTAGTAATTTTTTCTTCCCCTTCTTTTTGAGGATCCTTGCAAGCTTACAGTCTTTTTGAGGGCTTTGTAAACTAAAGACGATCTACTCTTTTCTTCTTTTGTCACTTGAAAATCTGCCCAACTTAGCCTTACACACAGATCATTTGGTCTAGATTTCTTGAATTTTTCTTTGATTTCTTTAGTTTTTGTATTTTCTACCAATAGCTCTTGCTCTAATTTTGTAAGCTATAATGCCTTTTTTCTACTACACTTTTACCCTCTTATTTTTTTTGTTTGTTGCCATGTGAGCATCTTGGTTTCACTTGGATCTAGCACCTGACACACTTTGTATATATGTAGCTTATTTTCATTGCAAAAGCTTGTTAGACTGAAGTTGGCCAACTCTAAGTCTTGCTACTCCAAGTTTAATATTTCTATTTTGCACTGTCCTTGATTTCTAGACCAAATCTTTTAGCCAGCTTAACTGTGTTAAAAGACAAATTGTTCCTAATATTGTGTTTTTCTAGTTTTGCATTATTCACTTCGAGCAGACTTTTAGTACTTTTATACTGAAGCTGGCTCTGCATTAGTCTAATCTATGTAGTGTGCCTACCACTCTGGTATTATTTAGCCTTACTGCTAATTCGGTAAAGTGATGTGAAATCTGATTATACCAAAGGGTTTTGGCTCCTACCAGGTTTCTGTGTGTTTATGGCAGGGGTTGCTAGTGATTTTGATAAGTTTGCTTTATTTTTATTATCATTAATATCAGTCTGTACAACCTTGTACACATGGCCTAATTGTTTTTTTTTATATTTTATTTTAATTTTATTTAAATATATTTTAAATTATTTTATTTAATACATTTTATTTTTTTAAACTGTTCTTTTTTTATATTTTATTTTAAATTTTATTTTAAATAATGTTTTTAAATTATTTTGCAATAGGGTGAAACCTGCGTTTCTAGCTAGTAAAATTTGCTATATAAATCACATGAGTGAAAAATCTGTATTAACATATAAAACACATTATACTAATACAGATTTTACCAAACCCTATAATTAAAGTAGAGATAAGAATCAAATCTAATATGATTGATTATGATCAATCATATCGTTTAATTAATTATGAAAGTCTTTGACTAATTATGATCGATTATACAAATTTAAATAATTATTACAGAATTATTTTTTTTGTTATAATATTACAAGTCACTCTTGTTATAGTGAACACTTGGTATAGTGAAGATTGGTCTATAGTAAAGAATTTTTTAGAACAAAACCAAGTATATTAAATATTCATTTGATATAATGAAATTATATAGTAAACTCTTGATATAAGGTATAGTGAAGATTTTTTTTGAATGAATATAAAAAATGCCACTTGATATAGTGAAGTTGATATCATATAATATATATTAACCAATCATATGAAGCAAAAATTATCGTGTTTCATGCATAATAATAAAGCTTGGGAGTTATTGCTCTTTTTAGACTATGTGCATATTGATGGCACTTCTTGCATATAAAATTAGATTTGGCAGAAATGTGCATAATGTACTTTTTTGAATTATAAATAGTTTTAACTTTTCAAAAACTAATAAACCTACTATTACTGCTATTATTGACTTGCAAAGACTAATAAACCCTACAGTTATTTTAGTTTTACACTTAATATTAAGTAAACATAATCTATAACTTACCCCTTCTTTTTAAATTAAATTTTTTATTTATTTATTTAAATGACATTCAATTTTTTATTCTATATCTTTTCTGTTATGGAATCTCTTCATGGTAGATCTATTTTACTTACTTGTTTCTATAAGAAGCAAACAACCAAGATAATAGCAGCCTAGTATTATATATATATATTTTTTTTTAGTGTCAAAGTGCCCACTTTGGGGATTGGCTTTTATTCAAGATATATTAGACCTCAGCACCCTACATGGAGGGAAAGCCGACATTTGTACATTGATGAGAGTACAATTAGCCTCACCTGCAACTTTTGATTGCCTATTTAAGTAGCCACCCGAAGGTTCTACCCTAGCCGCCATATCTGCAACCCACATACTGGCATTGCCTATTTAAACCCTTTGATCTTTTGCTTCCTGCCGGTCCATCTTTATCACCGGCATAGCCACCAGCTACTAAACCTGGAGTTTGTACTGGATACTAACCGCACCCTTAGGACTAGTTTATCCTCAGTGGGAAACTTGGTAGAGTGTTTTCCCGTCCCACACAAGTATCACCTACTCTTCAGTAGCAACAAAGGTTACCCCCTATCATTACCTACTTCTGCCTTTGCAAAGTTCACATGACCCCAGTACCACCCCGTTCCTCTTTCAGTTTCTTTTCCCCGGAACTTTGTTCCCCTAGTTGCTTTCTTACTTCCAATCTGAAGACCTGGAAGGGTTGGTCTGCCCTGGCGAACCCAGAGGCTCCCAACCTCTAGTAGATGATTTCACAACACATGTCCTTTTCCTCTGGTGCGACCTCTGGCGGGCCGGTTAGCAGGGTTCGGCATAAACCCTTTGATTGTAAGTCCACTTCCGGTTAGTCCGAACCGGTCAGTCCCCGTCCGATTCCTGTTTGGGTACCGTCAAAAGTCAGCTACCTCTTTACTCAGGTCTTGCCAAGTATGGTTTCCTGTTGTCCTACAGTTCTGTGTATAACACAGCGCCTGCGCTCCCCAGGATCTATGCGCCCCAGTTTTGTGCGTAATACAATGCCAGAGCTCCCAATACAAGTTGGTATAACCTAGGAAACAGATTTGTACATCCAAGCTCAGAGTCCAGGTTACCATAACGCATGTAAATTTTTCAAAATTGTCTCCAGTGGAATTTGAACTCTGTACCTTTTGGTACAACTATTTGGAGGGTAACAACAATCCAACTACACTATGTCGCCACATTCCTGCCTAGTATTATATTAAAGATAATAGTGACTTATGCTATTTAAATTTTTTTATTTTAAAAATTTTTTTATTCTAAGTTCTTCTTGTTATTGTAAAAAGCTGAACAACCAAGGTAACAGTAGCCTCAACATTATACAAAAGATAACAGTAGTCTAAATATTAAAATAAAGGTGGCAGCAATCTCAAATTACAATAATATAATCTTCAAAATGAATATACATAGTAATAAATAACAGTATAGGATCTTCCAAGGAACCAAAAAAGCAAAAACATAATAAAGAAAATGAAGCTCTGCTAAAAAAAAAAGTTTAACTGGCACACAAAAAGTAGAAATATCACCTAAAACAAAAGGTGTTAGTCAAGTCAAGTTAGCTAAAAATTTATTGTTGCCGAAACAACAATTTCAAATATCATCTGAGAAAAAGATAGGTGGTTATTACTTGATCCAGGTTCTAACAATATTAAATTGAAGCAATAAAGAACTGCAAAATTTTTTAATTTAGAAGAAGCACTTGCTCTTTGGGTATCAAGGGTAACTATGGCACAATAACAGTTATTGGTATGATAATTCAGCATAAAGCAGTTTAACTTGCAGAAGGTCCTAATATTGTGGATTTTAATGCTTCTGAAGGATGGCTTTCAAACTTTAAAAAATGGTACTATATAAGTGAATACAAGCATCAAGGTGAAGCCACAAGTGCACCTTTTGAAGATCTTTCTAGATTTTATAATGAATTATGTGAAATAATCAAGGAGTACAAACCTGAAGATATTTTCAATGCAGATGAGACAGCTTTATACTGGCATATAGAACCAAATAAAACATTGGCCAGTAGTTCAGTTTCAGGCAAAAAAAAAGCTAAAGATTGAGTCACAATTTTATTAATATGTAATGCAACCAGTGAACATAAACTTTCCTCTTTATTCATACACAAATATCAAAACCCTTGATCTCTTCAGAATGTCGATAAGTCAACCTTACCTGTGTATTTTTATTGGAACAGTTCTGCTTGGATGCAAACATCCATTTTTAATTGATATATCAAGCATCTTAACAATCAAATGCAGCTTGCTAGTTGGTCAATTCTTCTTCTTTTGGATAGTGCATCAACTCATGGACTTGAAGAAGCTTATACTCCAACAAATATAAAACTCCATATCCTTTCTCCAAATACAACAGCACATCTTCAACTATGGGATGCAAGAATTATTTGGAGTTTCAAAGTAAGTTAAATAATTTCTTATAGAATTTTTATTTTTATTTAAAAATTATTAAAATTTTATTAATTTTTTTGTATATATAATTTAGGCATATTATAAAAAAATTTTTTGCCAAAATCGTATAGAATCATATAATTTTTTTTTAGAATATGGGGTCTGTTCCTTGAAAATGACCTTACGGGACATAGTAAATCATATGATCAAAACTTGATTTTCAAGGAACAGACCCCATATGATGAATCTCCTGAACCTAGAGATGGGCAAAATACAAAATTTTTATTTTAGCATGCACATGCGCATGCATTTTTTGCATGCATGCATGCATGTTTTGACCAAAGTTATGATTCAATTGCTTAATGCTGGCCAAAATTAATTGCATGCATGCAGTCATGCACATGGTGCCCATCTCTACCTGAACCACTAAATATCAGAGATACAATCGATTTTACTTCCACAGCTTGGAAAAAAGTTACACCAAGAACCATTCGCAATTGTTGGAGAAAAACTGGCATTCTGGCAGAAATTTTCTTGGTGAACTATTTCCTTTTGAGGAGTCTAACTTAGCCAATGAACCTGATTTTACTGATATAATTCAGAATTTAATTGGCAGTTGCCTCTTGACCAACTAGTGAATTGACCCGTCTAAAAAATCTTTATTCAGGTCATCTGACGGGTGGACAATGTGCCACCCGGGTGGAAATGGATCATTCCAAAAAAAGTTACCACCCGGGTCACCCGACAGGTGACCCATCAGGTGACCCATCGGGTCACCTGGGTCAATTAAAAAAAAATCTTAGGTGGTTAGTAATTTGACCCAGGTGTAGTGATACGAGCTGACCCCGGCCCAATGGCCAGGTCGACAGGCGGGTCGACCCTCAGCCCACACCTTTGTAGACCAGGCCGGTTGGTAAGAGAAGTGTTAGAATCAATTCTCTTCTAAAGCATATTTCAGGCTAGGAATTAAATAAAATCAGCTAGTCATTTATAATAATATAAGTGAATTGGCTTATTTAGGTAATAAACTGGCAAATAGCGAATATAATCCAAATATCAGAATGTTCAAAGGTATAGGCAATCAATCAACATAAAATACTAACATGCTGGAATTTTTCTCAAGGACAAAAAAAGTAAAAATTAAATAATTTAATATCATTAGAATTCGACAAAAAGACTATTTGATGACCTTTTACACAGTTAATATAGATAAATGTTGATCAGAAAAGATTACACTAGTAAAAGGCTGGCCCGGTCGACCGGCCTAGAGCTTTTTTGGGATCAGCCTCGGGCCATAATTTTTTTATTGACCCGTATCACTACTCAGGTGGGTAACATATAGTTGGTGGTAGAATTAATTTTACAAATTAATACAGTTACAGCATTGCCGTATTTTTTGCCATAATTGCTGTGAGCTATAAAGCCGTAATGCCTTAATGCTGTAAAGTCATAATGCTATAATCCCATAATGCCGTAATGCTGTAATGCAGAAATACTATTTGCTATAATACTGTTTATTAAAATTTTGTACTACATTATGGCTTCCTTTAAATAATTACTATTAAATATTTTTCGAATTTGATTATGTCGACTTTACAAATTTGCATTAATTTGTATCGTCTTTGCCCATGGGTAACCCGTGGGTTGACCCACCTGTTCTCACCCAGCCTGTTACAACTTGACCTGAGTCACCCACCCACCCACAGGTGACCCAGGTGATACTCACCCGGGTCAAAATACTATGACCAACCTATGGATGCGCATGAATATATAACTACTAATAATAATCTTATTACTACTGAGATTCCAACTGATGAGAAAATAATTGAAGCTATAAGGAATTAGAACTGTATTGAACCAGAAGATGAAACCCCAAAAAAATTAATATCTTTTGTTCAAGCCTTAAAATTTATTAATAGAATCTTGTCTTTTCTTAAACAGCAACCAGATGGTAGCTTTAAGATTGAAAATTCACTTATTCAGAGGTTAGGAAAACTTAAAAATGAAATAAATTTGAAGAATATTTCTTCAAAAAAACAGGCCACTTTAGATACATTTATTCATAGCAAAGATTAATCATTGTTAGTACTTTAATTGTATTTTAGTTCATCTAGAGTATTCTTATATTGTGTTATTGTGATGTGATTTAAAATGTAATTGTTATTAAACATTGAATTAAATAATAAAATCGCAAAGTTACGTATTGCATACTAGGTTTATTTTAAAAGTTGCTTGCAGACTTAAATATATTAAGTTTAATATTTGTAATATTAAAAAGTTGTAATTTAACTTAATACATAATATGAGCGAAAACGCACTTATAGAAGATGCACTTGTGATAGATTCGGTACATTAAACTTTTAAGTAGTTTAAATTTCTCTTGTTATAGTAAAGATTTATACAGTTAATATATAATCTTCACTATATCAAGAGACTCTTAATATAGTAAATCTCTCGATATAGTAAAGAAAATCTCTCAGCCCAATGCCTTCACTATAACGAGAGTAACTTGTATTATCATTGGTTATAATTATTTTATTTTATATAAAGTAGACTGCCCTATTTCTGCAAACTACTCTATTTTCACAAATAGTAAATATCTTTTAATTCACTATCTTATTTTGGGTAATTTTATTATTAAAATAATTACTTTAGTTAAACATTTTTAAACAAGATTACAGAATCCCAAGATTATCAAAGTTTTGTTTCCAATTTAGATATTTTAGTATATGGACTAATTTATAAAATTGCTAATAAATTTTGATCTACTTGTCCATTTTGAATAATGGAACTACCAAAATGTTCATCTCAATGAGGCAATTCTGACAAGCTCAAAAATATCAAAATCCAATCACAGGATCCTAAGATCATTCAACTTTTGTGTAATTTTAATAGTAATTTAATAGTGTATTAAATTTTTATAAAATTAAGGATAGGATAAACATAGATCATTTTTTATATGATCTGCATGGTATTACAGATTATGAAAATTCGCCACAAGCAAAATTTTTTAATGCTTTAACGAATTTTTACCAAAATTTCACAATGTGCAGATAAGAATTTTCTATTTATGTAATAATAATTTCGAAACTTGTTTTATTTGAGAAAATTCTACTTCGAATATTACCGAAATATTTGGACCCTTTGTGTCACTGTCATGGGTAAAATTGATCTTCAGAATTAAACACAGTAAAACCTGTAATTGAGAATCGAAATTCAAGAAATCTAAAGAGAAGAAACCAAGAACTAAGAACCAGTTAAAATATTATTAAACATAGCCATCGTTATTATAATCATGTAATAATCATCATCGTACATCCCTTAGTTATAGTGATTCTTTCATGATTAGAGATCAATGATTCTACCGCGATCCTTTCTTGATGAAAGATTGATTAATCCCTAAACCTCTTTAGTTTATTAGTCTAGTTTTAATTATAAAAGCTCTGTAAATTTCCCTTTTGTAAAAGATATCATATCCTACGGGATTCTGATACAGTATTCTTAACCTAATACCTTCAATAAATCACCTCGATAAATATTGTCAAATCACCAAAGTCACGCCTTTGGCGAGTTATATCAAATAATAAAACTCTGTATTTTTGCGTATTCCATATAAAAGGATACAATTCTCCCCGTAACATCACCTAGAAAAAATATAGAGCCATCTGGGAAAACGCCGGTAATATTCGAAATGGAATTTTCTCAAATAAAACAGGTTTCAAAATAATTATTACTATAAATAGAAAGTTCTTATCTGCACGTTGTGAAATTTTGGTAAAAATTCGTTAGAGCATTAAAAAATTTTGCTTGTGCCTAATTATTATTTCCTATATAAAAATTTGTAATACCATGCTGATCATATGAAAAATATCTACGTTTACCTTCCCTTAATAGGATATTTTTTAGGACTTAATTAGGCATTGCATACTGCGATGTGCTTGTATATCACACTCTAACAATCTATCAATTAAATCTAAAAATCAGGTATAACAAGCAAATTTTCTTTGTGTAATAAAATAAAAAAATTTTTTTAAAATTTGTAATAACAAAAAAGTTCATCTATTTAACTACCTTTTATGCTCTAACAAAAAAAATTACTTGCAAAATTTTGTATATAAGGTAAAAAGGAGTAATTTGATGAATAGGAGTAATTTGACGAATTTGGATATCATGTGATTTAATGATTGGGATCGAATAATTTTTATAGCATTCGATTCGTCTCGATAAGACGACTCGAATGGTACAAAATCCACCCGATTCTGATCACTGGATCACAAGATATCATCGATTATTTGCCAGGTACACTTCATCAAAATCCCCCTCAAGGATCTTTTTTGTGTAGCATATGATCAATTATATATCATGACTCAGTGTTCAGAATCAGATGATCTTTATACCATTCGATTCGTAGTATCGAGATGAATCGAATGGTATAAAAATCATCCAATTATGAACGCTGGATCACATGAGATAACATCAATTCGTCAAATTACCCCTACCTCTCGAAATTTAAACTTTTTGATACGATGTATAATCCCATTTAATGCTACTTTAAAAAAGATGCTATATTACTAATTTTATATAAAATAATTCTAAATCATGTATAAAGTTTAATACGAAATATAAAACATTTTTTAATATTAAAATAAATAAGTTTTTATATAAGTTATTTTAACTTCGTCAAATTACCCCTTTCTACCTTACTATTATCTACTCCAACTTCTAGTACTAATCCTTACCCTGACTTTATATTATTTTAAATTTTTGTTATATAGAAAATTTGTTACAAAGATCTACAATATATATTTACATATATGTGTGCAATGAATTAGAATATCACAGGGTGCATTGCATATATTTACCCTTTTATTAATTAAAAAATTATATATATATAAAGTTGGTTTAATTTATATTTAAGGGTAGAGTGTACATAGATCATTTTTATATGATCTACATAGTATATTAGATTTTTATATAGTAAATAAAAAAATGCTTCTGATAAATTTTTTTAAGATTTTGACCAATTTTTATAAAATTTATACAATAGTTAGTTTTAAATAGTTTGTTTATAATAATGAAGTTGCGCAATATTTATTGCTTTAAAAAAAATCAACTTTACATATAATTAAATTTTTGTAGAACACTATATAGTTTTTGTAGGTTGTACAAAGAATTGATTGGTCAGATCATATGATGTTTACATGTAAATCATATGACACTATATAAATTGGTTATACAAAGTTGATCTACAATCGATTTTATATGAAATTGAAAATTTGTACACCCTACCCTTAAATAATAAAAAATATAAATTTATCGCACTTGCGACATGTCGCATCCCCTAATCCAACCAATCAAATTGCATGATTTTGTAAGCAAAAAATTTTGTTTTTTAAAAATTAAAAATTTTACCTAATAAAGTATAATATATATATATAATAGTATATTATATAATGTAAAATTTTATTCTGAACAACTTTTTCTAAGTTATAAAGATAGGTTGTTTTAGTAAAAAAAATGTTTTATAAAAAAATCAAAAATTTCCAAAGTTAGCATATATAAACCATTTTTTTTACTAAAACAATCTACCTTTTTAATTTAGAAAAGTTGTTTAGCGTAAAATTTTATATATAATTCTTAGTAAAATATATGTACTAATATTGAAAATTTTTGATTTTTCTTATAAAACATTTTTTTACTAAAACAATCTAACTTTATAATTTAAAAAAGTTGTTCAGAAGAGTGTGGTGACATAGTGTAGTTGGATTGTTGTCACCCCCAAGTAGTTGTAACAAAAGGTACAGAGTTCAAATCCCACTAGAGATAACTTTGGAAAATTTACTTGCGTTATGGTAATCTAAACTCTGAGCTCAGATTTTCACATCTGTTTTCTGGGTTACACCAACTCGCATTAGGAACTCTGGTGCTATATTATGCACAGAATTGGGTGTATAAAATCCTGAGGAGTGCAGGCACTGTGTTATGCACAAAACTGTAGGACAATAGGAAACCATACTTGGCAAAACCCAAGCAAAGAGGTAGCTGAACTTCGATGGTATCCAAACAGAAATCAGGTAGGGACTGACCGGTTCGGACTGACCGGAAGTGGACTTACGACAAAAGGATTTATGGCGAACCCTACTAACCAGACCACCATAGTCGCTTCAGAGGAAAAGGATATGTGTTATAGAATCATGAACTAGAGGGAATCCCTGGGGTCACCAGGGCAGACCAACCCTTCCAGGTCTTTGGATTGAAAGTAGGAAAGCAACCGGGGTAAGGAAAGTTCTGGGGGAAAGAAACTAGAAGAAGAACAGGGGTCATGTGAACTTTGTAAGGGCATGTGTCATACTATAGATACTAATAAGAAGGTAGTGGCTTGAGATACGGGCCAGGTTGTGGCAGCATTTAAGAAATAGCTTGAGATACAAACCCGTGGTGGCAGTGCTACAGATACTATTAGTGGTCAAGTAAAATGCAAAAACCAGGTTGAGTTTATAAGTGGGACATATAGGATATTCTGGTAGGTTTAGATCGTAGATAAATAGTTTAAGTTTCAGTACTTGGTAGTTGTAGTAATTCAATGCAATAGTCAGGAATGTTGTAATGATAACTATAGCTTAATAAAGACCAAGGCATGATATTACCTTAAAAATCAAAAAAAAAAAAGTTGTTTAGAATAAAATTTTATACTATATACTTTAATATTGCTTATTTATTTTTATATTTTACTAGTAAAATTTTTAATTTTTAAAAAATAAAATTTTTTGTCTAGAAAATCATGTAATTTAATTGGTTAAAATCAGGAATGTGACATGTCACAGGTGCAACAAATTTCTATTCTCTAAATAATAAATTAATTATAGATTATATATATATAATTTTATAAAAATATTTTTATTTTTTAAAAATTTTGTATATAGCAAAAAAAAGTTTGTAAAAATAGAGCAGTTTACCTTAGTTATTAGGGGTTACGTGATATTGGTTCTAGGCTACATGCACTATATGATTATTTAATTTATCAAAAGTTGTACATATTCTTTTTTATATTATATTTATATTATACTCTTTCCTATTCTAATATTATAAAATAATACCTGTATGCAAATGTAATTTTATGTAAAATAATTGGGCAATCTTGCATATATATGCATAAATTTGAAATACTAACTTGCCTATATGCAAATGTAATTTTTATAGAAACAATTAGACAACCTTGCATATATATATATATGGATTTGAAATGCTAACTTTATAAAAATTATATTGTGTAAAACTGTTATATAACAATATAGATATAATTTAATATCAGTGATTTTTGAATGAGAGTTCTAAAATAATACTTTTGTGCAAATATGGTTTTAATATAATATGATTGGACAATCTTAAATTTATATGTATATTTATGAAATTCAAAAAAAGAATTATGAATATTATTGTAATTGGGAATGGCCAATAATGTACCAGTATTTTCATCAATAATTTAATAGTATCTTATTTACTGTTTCAATTTTATTTTTTTAACAATTTTTATTTATAGCCAATTTTATTTTAATTAGAAACAGTTTATTTTGAAAATAATGATAATAAGCAAATAAGAGTTTATTGAGCAATCAAGGCTAATCTAGCAAAAACTTATGTTGTTTTTTGTAGTAGCTACATTTTCTTTAAAAAAAAAATAGTTAATATAACTTTGGTTAAAGTAATAATTAATGGTATTATTATGATTTACTGTATGTGTTCAAAAATTAAGCTACCTTTTTTGAACAAAAAATTATACAAAAAACATGGAGTAGCTTATTTTTAAAATTTTGATTTTTTTGAAAAATTGAAATATATACTAATAAAAAGTTGTCCAAATACTACCAAATTTTTAATAAATGTGTATTTTGATATTCTGAACAAGTTTACTTAATAACACTTTTGAGGTTTATTTAAAAAATTTATACTATATATAGAACTGCTAGTGATTTTTCTTTGATTTTTCAAAAAAATGAAGGGGTAGTTTATTCTAAATTAGTGTATTAGTGTTCAGACCCGGGTAGGTATCACCTGGGTTACCTGTAGATTAACTACAAGGGTGACCTGTATAAGTTGGTTAAAAATTATATAGTAGTGTTCTGATTTGTCATAAAAATCCCATTATGGGTCACCCGCGGGTGGTAACATGGGTCACCTGTGGATAGTAATACAGGTTACCCAGGTGATAAAAAATTTTATCGTCTAATTCTAAAAAAAAAAAAAAAAAANAGTTCAAAATTTTTTAAGCCTATTTGATCTGTAAACAGCCAGGAATCATAAATATATACTCCACAAAATGTGTGAAAAAACTTAAAAAAAAAGCCTGTTTTGAACAATTTTATCGCAATTTTTACTTTTTCGCAATTTTACTTTTTCACAATTTTTGCTTTTTTGCAATTTTTGCTTTTTTTAATTTTTGAATTATTAACTTACAATACAATTTCATTTATTTATTGATGATGTTTTATTTTATTCATAGTTTAGATGAATCAGGTGAATATACTACATTATATTTTAATATTAAAAATCATTGATATTTTAAATGCATTATGCATATCAGGCATTAGTAGAAAAGGTGTTATAGAAATTTGAATAACTACTATAAATAAGGAAATAGTATAATTAGTAAATAATGATAGTATTAAAAAAGAAAGGGCAGTGTTGAACGGTAGGTATCATAATAGGTAATATTTTATTTTGTATTGCTGTGTATTTATCGTTTCCAGTTTTACTTGTATACCTTATATTATTTATTTTCATATTTATTCTTAACCACATTGTTGGTAATAAGAATTTATTTTAAATTAGATATGATAGCAGTGCAAAATATTGGCACAATGCGTAAATGTTGTAAAATTGTATATAACTGCTATAAATAAGGAAGCAGTATAATTAAAAATAATAGTAGTATTAAAAAAGGAAGGGCAGTGTTGGAAGATAAGCATCAATAATGTAATATTATATATGAAAAGAGAAAGGTATCCTGCTATATAGTAAATAGATAAAACTCTTGTACTTAAAAAATTTGTATATAAGGTCTTCTATTTTACCTTCAATGAAGTTCCAGAACTCGATTCTAAATAAAACATAATAAAAAATAGTATATTAATACTATCTTTTAATTATTAATACCCATCCTCTTAACCTTATCTACTGCCTTAAATTATTTATAATCTTAACTGAACCCAGCTATCTTGTTATTAGTAACATTGCGATACTATTTTAACTTAATATTTTTTAAAAAAAATAACAAGTAAATAAAAAATGGATTATAAAAATATCTATGATATTGATCATATTTCTGATGATGATATCCAAGAAAATGTTGAATCTTCTACTAGTGCAGCTAGAAGAAAAGCTATGGATGAACCTGAAGAAGAGCCAAATGTAAAAAAAATCTGAGTAAATATCTCTAATCCAGCTGATTCAAAGAAAAAAGCCAGTTATGTTTGGAAGTATTTTGAGGAAATAGGTACTCAAGATATTTGTAAAATAATTGTGCTTAAAAAAGGTAAAGAGACTGATTGTAATAAAAAATATAAACATGTGGATCAACTGGAAATATTAAATTACACTTATATTCAGTACATGGAATTTATGGACCAGACGAATTGGAACTAGAATCAAATGAAAACCATTAGTTAAATATAAATGAAATGTTTAAAAAATTAATACCACACAATAAAATTAAAACAAGCTGAGTCAAAACAAATTACAACTGAATGGTTAGTTACAGACTCTTTACCATTTAATACTGTAAATGGAAAAGGGTATAGAAAAATGATGCAGCGATTTGATCCTGCATTTGAACCACCAAGCAATAAGGGCCGTGACAGATATTACGTAATATCATGGGGGGAGGGGGGTAAGCCAAAGTCTTACATTACACATATATAATATATATAATTATATAAATAATATAATATATTACTAATATATTATAATTTTTAGCACTAATTAAACTTATTTAAAATATAATTATATACTGAAATAATGTATTTTTGAGAGCTAAGAATGTTTATTTAGTAGCCAAAGGTATATTTCATTAGTAAAATTTTGCATGATGCCAAATTTTTATATTTTTTTAATTGATAATCCACCTGTCAACTGGAGAGTGGCGAAATGTGGCGTTCTTCCATCTAAAATTATTTTTCTTACTAAGTTAACGATACATGTCCACTAATTGAAAGTTGTAGAGCTCGTCGAGACGCATCTAACGGTGGTTAGATCATCCAATTCGGCCCAGTGGATGGTGAGATATCGTCAAAAAACGATTGGCAGACTATATAAAATCCCATGACGCAGATTACATATAAAAATCACTATAGGCGAAATGTGGCGTGCTTCCATTTAAAACTTTTTTTCTTACTAACTTAGCGATACATGTCCACTAATTGAAAGTTGTAGAGCTCGTCAAGGCGCATCTAACGGTGGTTAGTCATCCAAATCGGCCCAGTAGATGGCGAGATATCGTCGAAAAACGATTGGCCGACTATATAAAATCTCTATGTAACAATGTTTGTTTACACAGAGATTTTATATGGGTTGTGGACTAGGAAAACCCGCCTCTGAAGGGGGGTTTCCATTTTGAGAAAATAGCGATTATAGTTTGTGTTACCTAAATTTTACCCCTGAATTTTTTATTTATTTTTAGATATCAATTACTGAATAAACAATGTCATGTGATTATGAACCACTGATTAACCAATCTAATTTAATTGAGTCGGTTGTAAATCTATTTTTAGAACACGATCGTTAAAAAATTGGTTTACATTCAAGTTAAAAAATCACGATAATTTATTATATCAACATGGGGTAAAAAGTAACATACGTATAGATAAAAACCAGCACTTTCATTTGAATCAAAAATCTCAAAATTGTTGAAAAAGTGTCAAAGGCGGGTTTTCCTAGTCCACAACCCATATAGTCGGCCAATCGTTTTTCGACGTTATCTCGCCATCTACTGGGCCGATTTGGATGATATAACCACCGTTAGATGCGCCTTGACGATCTCTACAACTTTCAATTGGTGGACATGTATCGTTAACTTAGTAAGAAAAAAAGTTTTAAATGGAAGCACGCCACATTTCGCCTATAGTGATTTTTATATGTAATCTGCGTCATGGGATTTTATATAGTCTGCCAATCGTTTTTTGACGATATCTCGCCATCCACTGGGCCGAATTGGATGATCTAACCACCGTTAGATGCGTCTCGACGAGCTCTACAACTTTCAATTAGTGGACATGTATCGTTAACTTAGTAAGTAAAAAACTTTTATATGGAAGAACTCCACATTTCGCCACTCTCCAAAAATTTTTTTTAAAATCGACCAATCAGAATCGTCTTACGTGGGGGGAGGGGGGGGTACCCTCATAGTAAATGGATATTACGTAATATCTGTCACGGCCCTAAATGTATTAGAAAAAAATATTGATATTGCTTATCAAAAAGGTTATACAAGACTTAAAAACTTACTTGAAAATACTTGTAATACTGCTTCTATAACTATAGACTTATGGACATCCTGTGCTAATAATGGGTATATAGGTGTAACTCTTCACTGGTTGACATCTGACTTTGAAGTGCGTGATGTACTACTAGCCATTAAGTATTTTAAATATCCACATACAAGTAAACGAATAAAAGAATATTTGGAATTTAAAATTGAAGAATTTGGGTTAAATAGAAAAATAATTTGTGCAATAACTGATAATGGAGCAAATATGAAAAAAGCAATTAATGATTTGAATGGTGAAGAACGTTTACCTTGTGTTGCACACACACTTCAGCTTACTGTTATTCATACTTTGAAATTTATAAATCTATATACTAAACGGATCCAAAAGCTTATTAAATTTTTTCGATCATCAAAACAAAGTCATCTGGCACAAATTGATCTAAAAAATCGCAAAAAGATTAAGCAAAAAAACCCTGCCCGAGGAAATAATCTTGAATATATACCTGAAAGCTTATCAGATACTGAGGATGATAAAATAGAAAAACCAATAATTATTTTGCATACTATTGAAGATACAAAAACCCGCTGGAATTCCTCTTACCTATCTTGGAAAAGACTTTTGAAATTGCATCCAGCAATTGAATGGCTTTTCAAAACTTTGCGTCTTCAAATTGATAATGATGATGATGTTAAAAATGATTTTAATAAATTAAATGATCAAATGCTTAAAAATCATGAATGGGAATTATTAGAAGAATTAGTAGAAATTTTTAAGCCATTTGATAACCTAACAACCTATTTTAGTGGAGCTCAATATTCAACTCTTTTAGTTGTTAACCCGAGCATTGAAGCATTAAAGTATGAATATGCAGATGGTGAATTTATTAAAGAGAATTTCAATGGTAAAAAATTAAGTTATTTTTTATATCAAACGTACCTTATTTTATAAACCAAGTTAATTAAACTAGTAATTTAAATTTTTACTTCAGATGAAGAGTTATTAGAAGAAGATTTTAGTGATGATGAACTTGATGATAATGAAGAACTATTTGAACCCCAAGCAGTAATTTCAAAACTTCGAGGTGTTTTTATAATTCTTTGTGGAGCTACTGGGATAGTTCTAATGATTCAGAAAATATTAAATTAATAGCTACCGTACTGGATCCATGATTAAAATCAATGAGCACATGGTCTAATGAAATATGAAACCAAGTAATTGAAAAATTACAAACTGAATTCAAAACATGGAAAAATACAACTATAACTAATAAATTAGAACCACCTGAAGAAACTACTACTC
>QKWP01000408.1:167123-235765 GCA_003550325.1 Gigaspora rosea
ATTGAGTTTGAGTTTAGTATAAAGTTTTAATAATAAAATTTAGAGTTTGAGTCTGGTCTGGACCAGACCAAACCCGGACCAAAACTAGAATCACTAGTTCATATGAACACCAGACTGAACCTGAACATGTTCATGAACTTATGAACTGAACCTGAACTGAACCTGAACCAGCTCTAAAAGTTCAATACTGAACCTGAACCTGAACATGTTTTAAAAAATGTTCAGGTTCAGGTTCAATACTGAACCTGAACCTGAACTTGATCTAAGTTCAGTTCAGTTCAGGTTCATAGGAACACTAGCTGGCTTAAATCACTAACCATAGGCATAATATAGTGTGATAGTAATAAATTGGTAATTAATTAAAAAGTATAAGGTAGTAAAGCAAAGCATAAAAAAATTTAGAAAATAAATGATGTAGTTATATAGTTAGAATATAACAGTAAAAATAAGTAAAAGGGAAAATCGATGCACATATGATTTTAAGAACTATATATTCAAACAAAGGTTCCCTTGAATTAAAATTACAGTAAAGAATTTTTAATCCAGCAATATTATAAATGATGTATAATTGTATTATTAAGCAGTTTTTAATAATGGCGATGTATTTTGAATAATCATATGATAGTGTATGTGCATATATTATACTTAAGACATTTTTTTTAAATAATTGAAAGCTACTACATACTTTTGTTCATGTTTACTTTCTAGAAATGGTCGATCGTTACTTTCAAACTATCAATGATTCTGACCTTCATATTCACGATGATCCTGACCTCTATGTTAACGATAATCCTAACTTTCATATTGTTTATGAGGTTGAAACTATTTACGAAAAAGATCTAGAATCCTTCAAAAATAAAAGTATATTGATTTCTTCCCATCGTAAATCAATCAAATTAAAATTTTTAAATATGATCTAACTGACCTAATTAAATTAATTATTGTAATCACGTGGACAAGTCATCTTTATGACTGATAGTATATAAAATAGTATACAAACTAGTATAATCGACTTAAATTTTTTTATACTATATCTGATATGTATATTATATGCTTTCTTAAAAAAAATTTAGCATACATATATGTATATTATATGCTTTTCTTAAAAAAAGTTAGCATACATATATGTATACTATACGCTTTTCTTTTTTTATTAGCCTACGCAACGTCTTTTGTGCCATTAACCTTATGATTATAAGCAACACCTTGTAGTCAATAGGAACTATAGCAAAAATAATATAGTATTTTGCTGAGTATTATTGGGCTGTACCGGGCCTATTTACTAAACCTGACCCGGGTCCAATATTTAATAAACTCGATTTGAACCCGGCCCACTTTACTAACAAACTTTAAAATTTAGGCCGACCCATGCACAAACCTGGCCCGATCCTAAAACCCGCGAGTTTAGCCCGGCCCAATATGAACCCTATACAGAAATATTTATTAATCCCTGCTACCTTAGTTCCAAGTGAGTGTCTTTTTTCTGATACTAGTAATCAAATTACTTCCAAGAGATAGGGTTCCTCAAATTCAAATCAAATCAAATATTGGATCAATTTGAATTTGATCAAATCAAATTGACCCTGATTTGAATTTGATTTGATTCAAATATTTGAATTTGAATTTGATTTGAATTTGAATTTTTAATAGTAATTTTCAAATCAAATCAAATATTTGTCAAATCAAATCAAATTTGGCTATATTTGAATTTGATCAAATCAAATATAGTCAAATTTGAATTTGAATTTGATCAAATATTTGATTCAAATATTTGAAGATCAAATCAAATTGCGGAACCCTACCAAGAGAAACTCGTCTATCAAATGAGGTAATAAGCAAGTTATTATTTATTAAACGAAATAATTTGTATTGTAGCATTTGGACATAAATATAATAAATATACTCAAATTTTAAAATAATATCTATAAAACTTTGTACTGTTACTATTAATAATATGTGAATTTAAATAAATTAAAAATATAATGTAGTATATTCACCTGATTCATCTGAACTATGAATAAAATAAAACATCATTAATAAATAAATGAAATTGTATTGTAAGTTAATAAATACAAAAATTAAAAAAAGCAAAAATTGCAAAAAAGCAAAAATTGCGAAAAAGTAAAAATTGTAAAAAAGTAAAAATTGCGATAAAATTGCTCAAAACGGCCTTTTTTTTTTTAAGTTTTTTTTACACATTTTGTAGAGTATATATTTATAATCCCTGGTTGTTTACAGATCAAAACGGGCTTAAAAGATTTGAACTCTGATTTTTTTTTCTTTTTTTTTTAGAATTAGACGATAAAATTTTTTATCACCCGAGTAACTTGTGTTACTATCCACAGGTGATCCATGTTACCACCCGAGAGCGATCTGTATTACTACCCGCAGGTGACTTGTGGTGGAATTTTTTTTTACTACCTAGTGTTCACCTGGGTCACCCGGGTAACCCAGGTTGGGATTTTCATGACGGGTCAGAACACTATTCTAAATAGTAACTAAATTTTAAATACATATAGTAATATATGTGAATTAATAATCAATACATAAAATTGAAATGCAGAAAATTAAGAATATAGATATTTTTATTTGCATCCTCAAAAATTTTTTAAAATCAATTTTCATCTATAACAATACAAGTACTAATATAGTCTTTATACAATACAATTGGACAATTTAGCATTATGTATATGCATAAGTTTGTAAAATTAAAAATACTAATATTATAAGAATTATAATTATTATGTAATTGTATATGGCTGATATTATAACTGTATTATTATGATTTAATATTTGTGAATTAATAATCTATATATAGTTATTATTATTCAATATAGAAATGTTAATAACATGAATTTGTGTTATTAGAATAGTAAATAAAATTTATATTGGCATTTTATTTGTAATAATTTGTCTGTTTCAAGCTAACTTTACAGTTATTTGCAATACTAATATGAATTAACCAACCTCATAATAAAAAATTAAAAAAATATAATATTCTAATGCAAATTATCCATAACTAAATACTGTAATAGCAAAAAATGATACCGTATTTCTCCAAAAATAAGCACCCCCTTTTTACTATAGGGGTGCTTATTTTCGGGAACTTCACAAATAATTAAACAATTTGGATACAAAAAACAAAAACTTGTTCACTCCTGCTATACTGGAAGTCGATATAGCTATCGTGCTTATCGTGATAGTTATTTGATTGTCCTTTATAATTGTCTTTTATTGTATTATCTCACTTCAATCAACTTCCATAACGATGATTAAACCTGTTCGATTATGTATGATTACCTTAAAATCCGGACGCGTGATACAATTTTTCACATAGTGAAAAATTAAAAAACACGTGTATGTTTATATTACATGTACATATAAATAGTATCTTGTCACTTCATGTACTTGCGACCAGATTTTACTGTATTTAGATTAAAAAAAAAAACTGATTGAATCAACATTATTACCATAGTATGGGCCGACCAAAAAATAAGCCATCGCTTCTAAATCAAAGCAAGGAACCATTTCAAAATCAAAACCGAGAATTCGAGAAAAATAGTATTATAGTGTATTTGTGATTAATTCAAGTGTATGCTCATTTGTGCTTATAAAAAATTGGGGGTGCTTATTTTCGGGTATTACATAGTTTGGGGGTGCTTATATTCAGGGAGTGCTTATTTTCAGAGGAATACAGTAATTATAAATTTGAATATTATATTATCAAATAATTAAGGCCGGTGCAAAAAGATTGATACCTCAAATAAAAATTAATAGTAATTTTTTTTAGTAATAAAATGTAATTTTTTTTTAATTTAAAAAATTATTTTGGTAGATAGGAAAGGGTTTAATATAATTTATTTAATTATTTTATATAAAAAATCAAGAAATTTTTAGCATTAACTTTTTAAGTAAATTTTTACTATATTTAGAAATGATAAATTTGATCGTGATATAGTAATAAAAAATTTTTTATATATAAAATTTAAGTTTTTTAATTTAACTTTATTTTATTAGATAATAAAAAAGACTATTTTAAAATTTAAATATTTTGTTTATATAAAATATAAAAAAATTTACTAATAGTTATTTTTAAGCTTATTTTTACTATTAAATATATATAGTACATATAGTAAATTAATGATTTTTAATACAAATACACTAACTTTAATATTTAATAACTTTTTATCTAGTAATTATTTTTTTATGAAATTTTAAATATAGTTTTATTGAATCTATAGCTAGTTACTTGCGTAGTAGCAAGTTTTAAACTTTCAAATTCATTAAGATATTAATTAAAATCTATTTTTTTAAGAAAAAATTTTTTTGTAATTTTTTTTATCTAAAAAGTTAGCTTTCATCTATTTTTATATAAAGGTAATATAAAATAATATAATTAATAAAAAAAGGATAGTTTATACCATAGTTATTCAATTGTAAAAAATATTTAATTATATTATTAATAATTTAAAAACTTTTATTAGCAGTACTTTTTAATTAAAATATTGAGGTATCAATCTTTTCGCACTGGCCCATATTAACAAACAAATATTCTTTTTCCAACGATTACTTGAACCAAATTACCAACAGAAGAAAAATAAGAAGTTTTTTATTGAAGAGTTGCCTATACTTAATGTATAGTAGATAACACAGGAAAATAGTTTTTATAAAGGTCAACTAACTTTCTGGAAACTCCTTTATATATTTGACATGCAAGCCAAAAGCGTACTTTTACAAAATAACTAGCAGAAGGTAGAGCCCTTGTATGAGAAATTTTAGTGGAATTAAAGTTTTCTTCCGTCAACAAAGTTTCCTGTGAAAAAACAATGTGGAACAACAAAAAATTAAGGTTTTCCAACTACACCCTCTCCTTTAAATTTCTTTTGAGTATCGTTTTACTTCCCTTTGGATTTTTTCGAAATTTTTGCCAAAAAGTGGAAATCTTAGCTTACTCCCTCCAAAAGATCAGCAGTGTTTACTCCTTCCAAATTGGATAATCCGAATCTGAACTAGCGCCGTTACAAGTGAATTTGGTCGCTATATACAAATAAACAATGAATAATGTAGTTGGATCTGGAGGGCACATAAAAAATTTCTTATCTTTTTTAGTTTAGTTTTTTTTTGTTTTCATACACCTGTACATATAATATATTGGTAGACATTAGTCTTGTAGTATTACTTCACTGAAACTATAAAAAAATTGAAAATATTATTATTATATATTAATTATGTTTTTATTATATTTTAAAAAATGTTATAATTACTAGTTATAAGTTAATAATAATAATATAAATAATATATATTAAAACTGTTTTAGTAATATTATTAATAAAAACATTTTTAAAACATTATTAAACTAAATAAATTTCATATTTATAGTATAATATAAATATTTATATTATATAAATATATCATATTATAATATATTTTATAATATTAAATATAATATAAATAAAACAAATTAATAATATAATGATTTAGACAAATGTGTTTACTCCAAAATCTCACAAAAAAGATTTTTTGTTAAAATACGAAGGATGGTTTCATAAGCAAAATTACGAGATATAAGCATTTTTTAAAAATAATTTTGGTTTAAAAAATATTTTTAAAAAACTTATTTTAATATATTTTTAAAATATAATAATAATGTTTTTATAATATTTTTAATAATATTAAAATAATGTATTAAAAATATTTTAAAAAAATTATTTAAATTTTTTTTTAAAATATAATAATAATATTTTTACAATATTTTTAATAATGTATTAAAAACATTTTTAAAAGTTTATTTTAAGTTATTTTTAAATAATAATAATAATGTTTTTATAATAATTTTGATAATATTAAAATAATGCTTTAAAAACATTTTTAAAAAGCTTATTTTAAACTATTTTTAAAATATAATAATAATGTTTTTATGATATTTTTAATATATTAAAATAATGTTTTAAAAACATTTTTAAAAATTTATTTAAAGTTATTTTTAAATATAATAATAATGTTTTTATAATAATTTTTATAATATTAAAATAATGCTTTAAAAACATTTTTAAAAAATTTATTTTAAAGTATTTTTAAAATATAGCAATAATGTTTTTATAATATTTTTAATAATATTAAAATAATATTTTAAAATATTTTTAAACAATTTATTTTAAACTATTTTTAAAATATAATAATAATGTTTTTATAATAATTTTATAATATTTTTAAAACAGATTTAAATTTTAATTTTATTTTTAAAATTTTTATTATATTATTAATATATTATAAAAATATTATTAAAATATTTTTTTATATAAAAGCATATTTATTATATTTTCAAAATATTATTATTTTATTATAAAAACATATATACTTTTTTTTAAGTTTCAGTAAAGTATATAATTTTTATCGTTTATACTAGATGTGTTAGCATCTACAGTTTCTATTTTTTCTTTACTTTTTCTTTGGTTTTTATTTTTTTTATTTTTTTCTTTTGGTTGTATTTTCAGTTTGGTTATTTGGTTAGTCATTTAGGTTTTGTCTCCCTTTTAATCTTTTCCCCTTTTTTATTCTTCTTTATAAGAAGCTCAGAGAAGAAGTTTTTAAGTGGAATGGATTCTGTAGTTGGTTTTTTAAAGCCAGGCAGTGCTATACTTCTTGCTAATGGGGGAAGACCATCACTTGAGTATGAGCAAACCATTTTAGCGCAGTAGCCAAAGTTGGGCACCAATTTGGGTAGCTGGCTTAGTTTGACTTCTACTATTAGTATATAAAATTATATAGCTTTTATATAATTTGCTAATAAAGGTCAAATGGCTATGAAGCTTAAAAAAAAATAATCATTACTAAAAGTTGCTTTTTATTACTTTATTTAATTATTTTATACAAATATATGTGATCAATTATTTGATTACAAATTTTAGTATTACTAATTATTATGCAATTGCCAGATCTATAATTATTGCAACATTTTTGATCATAAGTATAATCAACAAAGTGATTGTTAAATTTGGAAGTGGCTAAAGTCATTTTAATTTTTTTGATATATTGAGAGTTAGTATATTATAGAAGTAAAGATAATATAATTTATATGATAAATAAGTTAGATTATTAATGTAATTAAATATAGCTTTAAGACTTACAAACTGTAGTTATTACAAACTTACATAACATTATTATTTATATTTGAAAAAACTATTTATTTTAAACAAAAAAATCTGATACACATATTGTAATAAAATATTACTTTTTTTAAATTTTAAAAAAACTTTTATTACAATATTAACTACCAATATATAATTTGAATATGTAAATTTAAAGATATTTAATATTACATTGTAATATAGCAACTTTTAGTCAAGAAACTATATTACTTGACTTAATTTGTAAGAGAGTAAGAAATGTATATAATATAAAAGGAATCACAACAAATGAAAATAAATCCAAGATGAATAATACTAAAGAAATAAATATATCGACAAAGAATAAAAGAGAAAAATAATTCAACCAAATAAATAAACAACCAAGAAAATAAAGGTCCTTTATACGATGGATAAAGGATCAAAGAATATAAAGTCGATAGCTTTATATTTTATAGGATAATATCAGTTTATTAAATATAAAATTTTAAGTGCAAATATTTTTATAAAGGAAAAGAATTAAAGTACAGAACCTGCTCTGCCTTGGGAGAAAAAACAGGGGTTATATATCTGTAAAAACTTAGGATTTTCTCTATAACGAGATACAATAACGAGATATAATAATGAGCTATAATAACGAGTTATGATAACGAGATATAATAACAAGTTATCCCTTAAACCATTCAGCGGGCAAATTTGGCTGCTAAAATCTCTTTTTTTTGATTTTAAGCGATTGTACCAGATTTTCCTAAGCAATTGTAACCCTTTTATTAGCTAGAATTAAAGTATACCATTTGCAGATCAACTTGTGATTTTATATTATATGGTAGTGGTATATTACAAGGAATATGCGTGCTAGTAGTACAGCAATTATCTATTGATCACTATTATTTTACTATTAAAAAAAAAAATTCGAAAAAAAATTTTATTATAAATAAGTCCCCACATTTCATATGATGATATTTCATCTGTATGTAATATTTATAGCTGAATTTTCAGAGCGATTGAAAAGCTTTGACCCAATAAAAATTCCTTAACAAAAATGCAAAATATTTTGTGAAATTTTCCTTGTGATCTTTGCTTGTATCACATGGCATGTGCAATGACATACTACTGTATTGTCATATACTCTGTGTTCCCAGGAGCTACTCTAGTCAATTACGGTTAGTTTTTTAATAAAAAAAATTACCATACGTTTACTTTTAATCCAATTATTTTAGTAGGCAAATTTGCCTGCTTAACTCGGATGGTTTAAGGGATAACAATGAGTTATAATAACAAGTAATAATAACAAGTTATAATAACAAGTTATAATAATGAGTTATAATAACGAGTTATAATTACGAGCTATGATAACAAGTTATTAATGAAAATAACTCCTTTTTGAGAATGGGAAAAAGTTTTCCTAATAAAATTTATACTATAGATTTGATTACTTCGATAAAATTTATACTATTCTTACTATTTCTATGATATTTTCCTAATACTAATATTTTAAAGGAATTATAATTTGGTGCACTATGCACCGTGGTGCACCCCTGATCACAGGGATAAATAGTGATCATCATCATTAATAATCACCGGTTATTTTTTTTCTACAATTTTTTTTCTAGATTTTTTTTTATTTTGGTTCTGTTTTTTTTTTGGTTTGTGATATGTTTAACTAAGCTGCTTTCTTTTCTCTATAGAATTTCGTTGTTACTGGTATTGTTGTTACTGGTATCGCCATTATTGGTGTTGCCGTTACTGGTGTCGTCGTTACTGGTGCTGTCATTGTACTAATACTGTCATTTTACTGGTGTGTTGTTACTGGTGCTGATGAAATGGAGTTCTTTTGCAAATGCTGCTGTTACTATAGTCGTGTTTCTGGTGGCTTCTTTTTGTTTATGTGTGTTTGGTTAAGTAGCGCTTCTTCTCTTCAAGTAACAAATTTCTTCATTTCTGGTGTCATGTAATCACGAGTTTCTTCTAGTACTTTGGACAATAGGTGTACTACTATATTTTGTAGTTTTTTCTTGTATGAAATACATTAAATAATGGCTTTATTTTTCAAGACAGGTTAGTTGTTGTGATCATGTCTGCTTTTTTGGGTTAGTTTTTTTTTTCTATTACTTGAAATGCTTCTACACCTTTTTTGGTTTTGTTTTTGAATGCGTTCAATAATGCTTTCTAGGATGGCAGTACAGGTTCTCTTGCTGGTTTCTGTTCTTTTTGCCTTGTCATTCTGGTGTGCCACAGATTTTGTTAATTTTGTTGTACTGGTGTGCCGTTGGTGGTGAATTCGTCGTTAGTGGTTCATTAGAGGTGAATTCGTCGATGGGGTGAAGTCGTCGTTGTCATTGGTGGTACTATAGCTGGTTCTTCAGCTTTGTGAATTCGGTAACTTAATAGTCTTGCCATCATTGTGATTCTGTGGATTTTTGCATTGTTTTGTGGTTTTGGTACTGGTTAGTGGTTAGAATTTATGTTTAGCTTGTTAAGTTTAGAGCTAGGGTCTATGTCGATTGCAGTTTTGTATGTTGATTGTGCTTTTGTATGTCAATTGTATATTAATAGCTAATAAAGCATGCATTCTTAAAAAGTTAAGGCTAGAATTAGTTTGGAGTAATACGTTATTTTATAATATATTTGCAGTATAAAATAGTGAAATCGCTATGTTTAAAAATTAGATTTATTTACTTGACTTAGAACTATGCTTAAATACGCATTACATATATTCATTTAGGTGCTATATATAGCAGTTATTAAGATACGCTTAAAGTCAGGTAATGTTAAGGTTTGGGTCAGGGTCAGTTTAGAGCCTATAATGGCCTATGCTTTAATTAAACTAAGTGAAGCGGAGGCGATAGCCATAGCGTAGCGATTGCAACGGACTAGTTAAGCTGGTCAACAAAGGAAGTATTAGTATAGTATTTTCTTTTTTTGATGCTAAGGTTAGGAGCAGAGTCAGTTTAGAATCTATAATTGCTAAGGTTAGAAGGCTCTATAGATAAAATCGCCCCTTGCCCAGTTTATAGCCTATAGGTGTTAAGGTTAGAGTCAGGGTCAGTTTAGAGCCTATAATTGCTAAGGTTAGAAGGCTCTATAGACAAAATCGTCACCTGCCCAGTTTAAAGCCTATAGGTGGGATAAATTGTTAATGGTCAAGCATTATACTTAATCTTAACGATGCGTGTGCATGTGAACTGGTGTCACATAATTTACATGTCGATCACATATGTAGCGGTTCAGTATCAGTGCTACTGTGTTGATCGTATATAGCAATACATGTATCATGTGATACACATGTCGATTATTATATATTGTATTATATAAGAGTGCACCGCGGTGCAGGTTCACCAAAAAATAAAATCCATATTTTAAAATGATACTAAAATTATACAAATATAACAACATGCATAATGATAATTGTTATAATCAATAGTAATAATTACTATAATTGTACTTAGTTAGTAGTTCTGTTTCATATTTGTAATAGCAAGTAAAATTATTCTTGAATTAGTAATATTTATTTATAATTTTGCTTAATAATTGCATTATTTATCTGTTGTTTTTTTATATAATTATGAGATTTTACGAATTATAAGATCTCAATCACTTCATAAAGATTGATTTATACAGTATGTTCTTTACCTTTTTATGATTATTTGAAATATTTTTTTATATTCATTATTTGTTGTTTCTTCATGTTTTTTTTTAATTAGTCAAATTATTTTTACATAAAAATTATGACTTTCTTGTTCTATATTGATATTTTTAACTCAGACACATTTTAATGAGTAAGAATTGGATGATATTACAAAAAATTATTTGAATTTATCAATAGTAAAACTTCATCTTCAAACTTTTCATTTGACTTTTTTGAAATATTTTGATGCATAATAAAAAGTTTGGAATGAATTAAATTTTTAGATATCAAAACCATTTGATTTGTTATATTTTCAGAATATTTTTTTTTGTTTTCAAAACATGTATCAACAAAGCTGAAATCAGTAGTATACATATAAAATTTGCTATTGAAAATTTCTATTTGTTTAGCAACAAAAATTAATATTTCATGAGAACAAATAGTGTGATTAAAAGTACAAAAAAGTTGTTTTCATATTGAAATTGTATTCTTTTCCAAAAACATAATTGGTTATAAATGTTTGAATAATAGTGTTTTTCACTATTTTTAACTTCTTATAAATTTTTTGAGAAATTCCAATTAATGCTATTTTTAAAGGATATTTATTCAAAGCACTAATTCTATCAAAATAGTCAAATGCATCAAGGTCAAAATGGTCATCTAAAATTTTAATAAAAATATTAATTTTTTGCAAATTTCAATCAAATAAATAAAATAAACACTATTTTGCCTCCAATACAATAAAAATTATCTTTTTTAAAAGTAGCTTGAGTTTCTGGATCTCTTGTGTACATGTTAGCTGGTACAAATAGAATCTTTTCAATTTTATAATTTTCTTGTTCCACTGGATAACTACCAATAGCTCATATTCTTATAAAATCAGCATCTTCTTTACCATGCTTTTTTACATATTTAATGTTCATGACAGTACTCACATAACATAGCATTATTATATTTAGCTCTTTTTTTTTATTATTATCAAGTAAAAAATATATATATATATTAAATTTTGCTTCAATTTTTTTAATTTTATATATAATTTAGATATATAAAATTATATCATATTTACGTATTATTTATATAACAGATTATTATTAATGTTAATAAGATTACTCAACAAATTATTAATCAATTAAAATTCTCACTAATTATCTATTTACTTACCAAGCTGTTTTTGCCAATACATTCCTGTTTAAGGTTAGTAAGCCATAGTTTACATATGTATCTGTTTTAAAATGATCTGTTTTAAAATTATACTCAATCGCGAGCGTTTTTAATACTTATTCATTATTAAATAAAAATATTTATACATATATAATTAAATATTAATATAAATACAAAAAAAATTAATTTATATTTTTTAAAATTTGACAATTATTTTAAAGCTATAATAAAAATTAATTTTATAATTTTGAAATCATCATAAATAATTAACAAACTAATATATATGTTGTGCCCCAAATGCAAATCTGGCCCAGTTGTCAATTGGGACAGCCCAAATGTCAATATTTACAGCCAAAATAAAAAACTGGCCTAATCTAACCCTAACCTAACCCTAATATCTGGGCTAAATTAATTTTTAATTTGGCCAGATTGACAACTGGGTCGATTTGCATTTGGGCACGACATATTCATATAAATATTTTTGAACCTTGTTTGATTATTAATCTTTGAGTATTTATAATGATTATATATAATTACAAACTTGATCTTTACTGCGATTTTTGAGTTATATATTAAAAATCTCCCAATTGCTGTATTGAAATTACAAATGTTATTATTACTGATGCATTGGTCGTAATTTATCTCATTGTTATCGAATTTTAAAAAATATATATTGATATTTTCTTTTTCTTTTTCTTTTTTTTTTTGTATTTATATTAATTACTAATATAAATACATACACATATATTAAATCTTAATACAATAGTTTTTTTATTATCTATTTGTCTAAACATTTTTGCACAATTCATTCCAGTTTAAGTTTAATAAACTATTGTTCGCATACATTTTCACTTCAAATTATGCATAATAGCGGGTGTTCTCAATAATTATTTATCTAAATCAAAAAAGATTCATACATATATATTAAATGCCAATATAAATACTAATTTATGTTCTTTAAAATTCAATAGCGTGAAGTAAATAACGTTCAAATCATCGATTCTTTAATAATCATTAAAAATTAATATCGTAATTATGTAACCATTATAAATATATCACAACCAAGCAACGGAAAATATCATCATAATAACATATCTCGTTAGTAATTATCACAATCAATAACACTAAACAATCTTTAGATTAGAGTTAATACCGTAAAACGCAGTATAAGGTACACCCCCTTGATTTGTACCGGGTATGAATCAATAACTAATTTTGCAGTTTTTACCAATAAAATACGGAAATATGGTAGCTATATACTTAATAATATACCCCCTTACAAGGGTCCCCCATATAATATACCGACTTCTGTAATTTAATCTGTATAACGAAAATTGACCAATAGAAATTACTTTATACGAGAGAAAGGATAAATTATGTGAGATTATGCGGGCTTCTTGAAATCGCATATTTTATGTGCTATAAGGTGAATTATGCAAATATGCTAGATCATAATCCTGGACACTCTAATCCGGATATATAAATCCGGATCTTTACTTGTGATTATCTTATTGGAGTTAGTGCTCGTACCCTTTATCCGAAAGGTTGTAACCTTTAACAAAATCTAATAACTAGTTTTATATCCTATTCAAATAAAAGGATAACGGTTATATCCTTATATTATAATGCATCAATCAAATAAAGGAACTCTATATTGTTATTATTATAAAAAATGATTTATGTACTTTGTACATTCTATTCTAACTTATATATTCGTCAGGTGTCATTAGTGGCCAGACAAAGAGATCTAGGTGTATTTCGGAAATAAATAAGAGTTTAAAAAATCATATTTGCATATCAAAATTTTGAAATCGAAAAATGAAATGGGAGAGTTTAGAGCTCCCATTTGACGAAATAAGTAAAAATTATTATGCAGATCAACAAACTATTTTCCTATAAAATAATGCTTTATCAGATTTTATTGGTTGTTAAAATGGTTTAAAAACTTTTTACTATTGGTTAATAACATTTCTAACATGTTATTTGTTTGGGCAACGTTAAATTTTGTAATTGAAAAAATGATTTTACTGTGACCCACAAGTATGGTATTATAATGATCGGCAATTTATATACACTAGTGCAATAGGTGGCGCTCTGCGCCACCAATCTTATACAGTTGTTTTTTAATTATATAACTTTTAAAAATTTTATTGTAAAAATTATCATTTATTGTAGTATACAATACATAGTCAAATTTGAAGTTGTATTGATTTCTATGATTTATTGTACGGGTCTTATGTGACAACCCGTGCTTTTTTCATTTACTTATTGGCACGGGATTGTTATGTCAGACACCGTGCAATAAGATAGTTATTATATGGGTATTATAGATGCCTGATACAGCTATTTTTGCCATAGATGACGCGACGCAACTATATGTTTCGCCACTTGACGCAATAACGCAACTATATGTTGCATCAGGTCACGTGAGTTGCGTCAGGCATCACTAATAGGTATGTTGAATAACCCGTTATATACACGGGTTCATATTTAAATCCCGTGCCTTCGGCATGGAATATGAACCCGTGTGTAACTGGGTTATTCACTACAACCCATACAATAACTATTATTTATTGTTCCAATTTGTATTGTGATTAAAGTAATTATTAGAATAATCATAATTCTACTATAAGTTACTATAAACAATTTTGTTATAGAACTTGCTTTTTGGTGTTTATAATATGACATGTAGCAAACTTTTAGGTCACACAAAGTTAATTTTTCATTTCGCATAAACCGTTGACCCAATTTTTCCCAAAAAAAAAATTTTTTTTAAATTCCTATTGTGTAAATAATTCCAGTTTTGCCATTTAATGTTTTTCTCTGGTGTCATTTGTTAACTTTAATTTTCTGGAATTATTCGATAGATTCGATCAAAAAACAATTTCTAATTTCATATTATGCAAATTGAATTAGCTTTGCGTGACCTTAGATGTGAACATGAACTACAAAAACAAAAAATTCAACTTGCTAACTGGAATACCTGGTTATACAAAATGGAAAATTAACTTCACGTGGCTTTATATATAATATCAAATTACCAAGAATAGTAAGATTATTTAGTAATAATAAAGTTATCAGGCCTTACTAATTTACATTTCTACAGAAACATTAATTTGGTAATTTTGTCAGGTGACAAAATTTCTGGTGGTACTATAAATTGTAGTGAATTTGAATTGTGACGACATGCTTGTTTATAAATTGGGTTTTATAACTAATTAAAAGTGTTAAAGCATAAGGCCACGCAAAGTTGATTTTTTGTTTTGCATTACCCGCCGTCCTATTTTTTCAATTTTTTCAAATGTTTTTTTTTTAGATCCCAATTGTGCCAATTGTTCGATTTTCGACATCTATTTTTTCTCACAACGTTAATAATTGAATGAATTCTAAGTGTGGCAAAAAATTTATTCCAATAATTATTTTCATCCGGTGTCACCCGATGGAGACCTTAATTTCCCGTAATCGTCCGATAGGACTGACAGGAAAAATATGACTGCTGGCCCAATTTTTTGATTCCTTGTTGCGCAAAATGAAAAATTAGCCTTGTATAGCCTTAAATGTGAACATTTTTTAATTAAAACTAAAAAAAAAAAATATCTGCCTGTCCATCCCGAATTTTGAAATCCATGTAATGCAAAATGAAAAATCAACTTTGTGTGACCTAATAATTTTTTCATAATGCTACATAAGTTTTAGCACATTGATAATATTTTGGATATTATCATGATTTTATTGGTTGGTACATCGACATGAACTATAAAATATAAGAATCATCAAAAAAATTAGTAATTATCAGATAATCCGGATGGCAAAAATTCCGACCAAAATTTTACAACCCGAAAATGTGTAATAATTCGATAGTAACAATGTAGCAATGCTTTACTAATTATGAGGTAACATCAGAAGAAATGTAGTAATTATAAAGTCATCGTGGATTATTAATTTACATTTCTGTAGGAATGTAGTAATTAGTTGGAAATTTTGTCAGGTGACAAAATTTTCCGTGACTGCAAGAATTTTTTACAAAATCGATACACAATAAGTATGTGGTTAATTTGGTACTATCATGATTAAAATTGCTAATGAATTTGAATTGTGTTGGCATTCTTGATCATTACTTGGGTTGTATAACCAATCAAAAGCGTTAAAGTATAATAATCTTATGCTACATTAGTTTTAGTACATAATCACATCTTGGATATAACTATGGTTCTATTAGTTGATATAAGAATCGCTAGAAAATTAGTAATTATTAGATAATCCGGATGGCAAAAAAATTTTGAACTGAAAATGTGTAAAAGTAACAATGTAGTAATGCTTTACAAATCATGAGGTAACATAATAATAAGGGTCATTAGGGCTTATTAATTTACATTTAGTATAAATGTAGTAATCGGTCAGAAATGCATCAAACAGTAATTGAATTGGCTAATTTGGTCAGGTGACATAATTGATACACAACTGTATGCGGTTTGGGCTGATTTGGTATTATGATCAACAATTGCTACCGAATTTGAATCATGATGACATAATGCGGGTTATATAACCAACTAAAAGTATTAAAGCATAATAACCGATCTTATGCTATATTAGTTTTAGCACATTGATTATATTTTGAATATAACTATGCTTCTATTGGTTGGTGGATTGATATAAAACTACGAACTATAAGAATCATCAGAAAAATTAGCAATTATTAGATAATCCGGACAGCAAAAATTCCGACCAAAAATTTACAACCTGAAAATGTATAATAATTTGATAGTGATGTAGTAATGCTTTACTATTTATAAAAGAAATGTAGTAAAATAAAGTTATCGGAACTTATTAACAATACCGTAGAATGCAGTAATCGGTTGGAAATTGCATCGTACGTCGGTTGAGTCGGCTAAATTCATCAGGTGACAAAATTTCCCGTGACATCATAAAGAATTTTTTACACAGTATTGTATGTGATTAAGGTTAATTTGGTACTATCATTCGTTAATGAATTTTAATTGTGATGTTATTTTCTGATCATAACTTGGGTTGTATAACCAATAAAAAGTGTAAAGCACAATAATTTGATTATATTGCTACATGGTTTTAGCACATCGATCACATTTTGGTTATAACCATAATTCTATTGGTTGATAGATCAACATAAAACTACGAACTATTAAGAATTACCGAAAAAATTAGTAATTATCAGATAATCCAGACGGGAAAAATTCCGACTAAAAATTTGCAAAAGATTCTAAAAATTAATCTTCAGTGAATGTAATTTTTTCTTATTTGCTAATATATATAATATTTTTTATTAATATGTTTTTTTATCTATTGCAGAGCACTTGTTCTTGTTTTACATTTGCACTTGTGTTTGTTATTGCACTCGTCAGCTTTTCTTTAAAAAAGCTTCCATGGGGTTCTAATCTGAAGTATCTTATTTTCGCAGTCACATCCCAACATTCTCTATCCGCAAATCTCAGTAAAAATACTCTAGTAGCTGTCACATCTTGCACTCTATCTATCAAATTCCAATCCATATTTATTAACCAGCGTACTATCTATTGTTAACCTGTAAAATATCACAAAAACGGACATAACGTTTGAACCAGTGATCCAAATTCGATGAAACAACCACCATTCGACTCAGCTCGCAGAGACAGTTCTAACGAGCTACAGATCATCCCTGTACGACCTCTGGTTGCCAAGATAGGAGTTGTCAAACATTTACTCCTATACTTATTAATTGATCAGCGATCTGATTGGCTAGGCGATTGCTGCGGACAAAAATCGTAGATCTGACATATCTAAAAGATATCATATTTATAGCTTATATTCTAGATATTTTATTTATTACATATATATTATTTATTACATATATTATATTTATACTAGTTATACTATATATTTTATTAATAATAGTTATAGTATAAATTACACATGTAAAAGATATTGACCGTTACATTTGTAAAATTTCAAAAAGTATAAAAGCGGCCGATGTGGACCCCAAGTTCAACATCGAGTCTTCATACTTTTTCAATAATAAAAACAACTATTAACTACACAAATCAAACAGTTATTAGTATCCTCATATACTTTTAATTGTAGCCTCTTTCGTAATTGCAAATTGCCTTAAATCTTCTTTGTTAAGTTTTCTTAAAAACGCCATACTGACTTAGATATACCACAGTAACAAAGTTTGAAGTTACACAAAGTGTTCACTGTCTAAGATCACTCTAGTTACCTAATATCTTTGAAGAAGTGGATATAGGATAACACTATATACTGATCAATCTTACACTATTCATCATATTTGAATTGATCCTAATTTTACTCAACTTTACTTCGTAAAGTATCAATTCTTTTTACCATTATACATCGGCTGAACCTTCCTTTTAATTTCCGCTACAGCCTTTTCTACCGTCGGTCGTATCGCTCTTTATAAAGATCTTTCCAATGCCAAAAGCTGCAAATCTGGTATCACCCATTCTTGTGTTACAGTATTTCCCTCACCAGCTATTGCACTCCATTCAAAATTACCTTTGTCTGCAACACCCTCTAAACCAATACTGCTTCCCTCTTCCCACGCTTTTCTCTTTCGGCCACTATTCACCACTCTACCTTTTTTTTTCGTTTCACTAACCACCCTCTCTACTAATCTCTCAATAACTCCCACCTACAACAAACCTTCGCCACTACATAGCAACCTCAACGTTTCTACTGGCAAACGGCCCAGTATGTTCTTTAACCCATGATGCCATTTTTCTAAATTATTCCCTAGACTATCCTCCGGAGCCAACACAGCTGGCAATACCCCACGAACTTCATTCTTGTCTTTTTTAATATTATTATTCTCTCACTTCTGTATTTAACCACGTGGTGTTAATGACGAAGCTAGACTTGTGCCGAGCTAGCAGTAAAAACAAAAGAGAGAAAACAATTTCCTACTTTTCTCCTCTTAAATAGCCAATTTTCATGACCTCATACTTACTCATTTACAACATCCTCACTTAATACATCATTCTTACACATTCCCATACCCACGATATCCGTCACCACTACCTCGTCATCATTGCTACGTCATGGACCTGGGATTCGGTATCGTAACAAATGGATGCCTGTGACTTCGTTCACGGCATCTCATAATAATAAATGAGATAACAATTACTCGATTAGTTTTCCCACGTTCAGATCCATTTTTTGGATATTGACCAATCAAAAACGTTTAAATGGACAAACTCTGAATTAGATGGTTTAGATTTCAATTGGTCGATAGCATGACGATTGATTGTTGCAGATCATATTAAAATGAATATAGGTTTCTATTTAACCCTCTAAACCCCACTTATACTTGTTTAATATAAACTCTACTCTAAAACTAACCTCTAACCTTTAACCCCTAACCCTAAAAATGCACCCTAAAAATTTTATTTTTCAGTGGCTTGTCAATTTTTTATACTATGGGTTTCATATTAGCATTAGGGTTAGAATTATAGCTGATCTGGTATGTCATACCATACTGATCTTTGCAATACTAAGCCAGTACTATATTGATCTGCTCATCTATACTATACTGATCTGCTATAAAGAGCTGTAACCTCTCAAAAACCAGAAAAATGGAGGTACACTTTTCCTTTGGCAGCACTCATACATATATAATGCCGGCGAAGCAATAAAGTGAGCCAAAACTTTAAGTATATTCCGAATATTCCCATGCGCATCATGCACATTAAATTTTAAAATTCACATTGCTACCGACAGTATGTACTCCGTAGTGTTTGCCCCCACAATTTTAAGCCGAATACATGCTTTAATTTGTGATTAATTTTTTTGGAAACGAGCATGATTAAAGTGGATAATAGTATTATTATGGATAAGATTTCTTTTAAACAATCTTTTTATAATCGCCAATAAATTACTAATATCTGGTGATTTTTTCCTTTTTTTTTTATATAAAAAGTCAATGATTTTAGTTTGCGTTTGTATAAAAAAAAACAATAACAATAACAGTCACAATCATAAAAATTCTATAGGAAAAGATTTTTGTTAATTTATAAAGAGTAACAACAACTATGATCCGAAATTTTATTTTGTTATTCTTTTTTTTGACTGTACTTTCAATGGTCAATTCTATTCCGTATCAATTGAATAAAAGAGCAACCATATTTAAAGAATGTCCTGCAAATCTTCTCTTACCAAATAGCGTTAATGTAACCGTAATTACTAATGCAACACTTACTCCTGATCCTGTAAAAGCTAATGAGACTGTCACGGTTACTGGTTCAGCAACATTAAGTGTTAATGTGACTAAGGATGACCTATTTACTTTTGTATTTTTTGATTCAAATTCAAATGATACTTTCATACAAGGAGTGGAGATTTGTAATCCTGATTGTCCAACCAATATCTATCCATTAAATTTAACAGTTCAAGCACCCATCGAATTGCCTTCTAATTACTCTATTATACTTGCTATTTCAGGAAATCCAGGTCCAAATAAGGTTACAAAAGCTTGTGGTTTCGCTTCTGGTTTATCTAGCTAGCTTCTTTTTCATAATTTAATTTTTATTCTTTTACATATTTTAAATTTTTTATTCATTTTGAAATAAAATAAAATTTATTTATTGTCGCAGCTGAAGCTGGAGATTAGGAACCTCGATTTAAAAAAATACAAACCCTATCAAAATCACTTATCCCTCAAACCGTCTGTTTTATCAGGCAAATTTGCCTGCTAAAATTTTATAAATTCATACCTGATCTATTTTTGTTAAAATAAAAAAATTTTGTTTTAAAAAAACTATGGTTATATACTATTTAAACCTTATTTTATTTGTTAAAAAAAAAGTTTAAAATTTAAAATTTTCCTTTTTTTTAGTTTTGCTTAATAAAAATTTAACCCTATAGGCTTAATACAAAGTTGTAAAGAATTTAAAATCAAATTATTTTTATTATACCTATTTTTATAATATATTAAGCAAATTTTAAACTTTATTAGTAGTAGCTAAAAAATTTCTTTTGTAAACATATAAAATTTTAAGAAACTTTTTAAAATTTAAATAGTAAAATTAAAAAATAAGCTTTATTAGAAGTATAATATCTTTATCAAAATTAAAGATAGAATAATAAAATTTAAATATATTATTTATAAAAGAAATATCCTTAATTTTATTCAATAAATGGAAGGTCAATTTTAAATAAATTTTTAAAAAAACTTTTTAAAAATTATTTAAATGGGCAAATTTGCCCAATAATGGTTTAAGGAATACTCTTTGATTATCAAAACTAACCCTAAACCCTAACCTAACCATTAAAAAAAAACTAAATGCTCCCCAAAAAGTTTTGAAAATTTCATATTAAAATAATTAAAATTTTCAGCTTCAGCCACAACATTTTAACAGTAAACAGGTAAAGATTAAATTGAACATTTTAAATGCATAATAAATGCATATGTATATGGGCTAGGTGCTACAAAAAGGGACAAAATTGACAATTTTTTCAAATGGTATTTTTTTTTACATAAATTAATTTAAAATAATATTAGGATTACTTTTCACTTAAGACACAAAGGTAGTTGTGTTAACAAAATTTGGCTATATAGCTCCTTAAAGTTTGCATTTTCATATGATTTATTATATAAGATTTACAACATAAAAATTGATTTTCTGAAGATCACTTTCTGCAGCACCTAGCCCATATAATTGTTAAAAAATATTTTTAATCATCTTAAATTCATAATATCACATTAACAATTTGACAATCGGATATGTGTATGGTATAACTATTATTCGTGAAAGCTTATCCAGGCAGGCCAACTTTAATAATTATTGGTAGAGATGCATAGTACGAGAGAAAAGGAAGAACCAAAACAAAAAAACATAAACTTTCACAATTGAGGTATTCAGATTTTACTTTAATAAATGGTTCTTCGGCATTACATTAGCTTATTTCCTCATTTTCTTAAAGTAAAATCGTAGGGAATCTCTGACTTTATTATTTAAAAGCTTGCGCTTATATACTTTAAAATTTAATATACTACAAGTTGACATGCTATCTAGCACGCTAACGCACTATTTAGCACGTTGATATACTAATAAAAGATTGTTTTTAAGCCCAACACGTATGTGCTATCTCAAATTTAATCCAATACTAATGTTCGTGCTACAAGTCAACGTTTCCACTTCGAAACAGGATGGTAAATGACTTTAAATGACCCAAATGACTCAAATAACAAATGACCAGTCATTAGTCATGTCTAGGGCTGTTAATTGGTCCGGACCGGACCGACGGTCCTTCGGTCCGTCCAGGGACCGGGCCGGTCCAGTCCTTTTTAGGACGGACCGAAAGGACCGTCGGTCCTAATAGTAAATATCAAATAAACTAAATATTATCTTGATAATATAAACAAATATAAAATGTTGTTTTTGGTTAAAATTCAATTACAAACCCCTTAGTTTGTTAAACAAGATTAAACCACGTTTAATGTATAATGTGAACGGGCTGTTGTTAATGTTAATAAAATAGAGAAATTTATTAATGACAGCAATGGCGTGATCAGTTGATTTACAATTTGCACTGTATTTGTGCGAAATAACGCCTATGGGCATTATTTTGGAACACAAGTTTGAAACAAGCTAATGATTAATTTAGCCGAGAATTTTTAATGAAAAAATTATAATTTGCATTCGACTAAAATTAACTATTAGCTTGCCTCAAACTCGTCATCCAAAAATGCAAATATAGTATATTGTTCAAATCTGAAATAAGTGTAATCTGCTCAATCCGCATGTAAGTAATGAATGTACCATTATTGTCAAATTATAGATTATCAGTTTTTTTCAATATCGGTACACATTGATAAGGATTTATGTATCATCTGGATTTAAAGATTACAACGCCAAAATATCGCATACTAAATTTGGCTAATTTATTTTGAAAATCAAATTTGCATACTTTCTATTAAGCATATTACGGATAATTAATTATTGTTGAAACTTAATGAAAAAAATTATTGTTGTATTGTGATGTTAAGATAGTAATACTAGTAAATTTAAAAAATTTCATCATACTGAATGGCATAATTCTAATAGCATTCAAACTACGATTGGAAATAACCCGATACTAGTAGTATACTTTATTTTTTATATTTTTTTTATTAAATATATTAAGTTTATAAATTTTTAAGTGTTTGACAGACATGTAAATGCTAACAATATTTTATTAATAAATATTTTTTTCTATACAAGTAACATCTAATCGTTTTGTTGATTTACTTAATTTTTTCATATATTAAGACAATTCTTGTCTTGAATCAGTACAAGATTGAACATTTGGCATGCCCAATTATGATTATATTATTCAATCAAATTATCGAATCTTAAATGGTTAAAAGTGACAAAATATCTTTTTAACTGATTTAAACTATAATGTTCATATTTACGAAGTTAATTAAATGAGTTATTTCGCTATATTAATATACTATATTATTTTCTAATCCATAATTTATTTATAACTAAAATTATCAAACGTATTAATATCATATAAGCAAATATTATTAATTTGAAAAGCTTATTGTAATTCTTTATATTGACAACTTAATTTCACCGTTATAGCAAAAAAGTATTATATTGATCATCGGTCCGTCCGGTCTAGCTCTATTCGGTCCTATTTCGGTCCTGGACCGCGTCCGGTCCGGTTTTTTAAAAGACCGGGCGGTCTTTTAACCGGGACGGACCGGACGGACCTATTAACAGCCCTAGTCATGTCACGGCCCAAATGACTTAATAAGGTCATTTAACTCCGGTTAATCGATTATCTAGTACTTTTAGCCAATCAAAATTGATTATTATTCTTCGTAAAATAAAACGTTGCAAGATGCTATCTAATTATAATTATTACACATAATAAATAACTGAATCATTTGATAAATGATTGCCATTTGTATTTTGGCTAAATAACTAGGTCATTTCCAGACCGGTTGTAAAACGACATTCTAATCGAATCATAAGATCAAGTATGAAGTGATTAAAAAAAAAAAAACTAGACAAAAAAATAATGTATTCATTTTTTTAAAAAATAAAAAAAGTTCGTGAATAATAATTTACCGATTGTAAAATGATATAAATCATTAATTAATAATTGACATGAATTGAGTAATGATGCGAACATATGTATTATTTATAACATGCATTATACAAGTTTTTCGTAATCGGTAAGATGCCAACTCTATGCAAAATGACCTAATGACCAAATGACCCCGGTCATTTGGAAATGACCATAGTCATTTGGTCACGAGTCATTTCCAAATGACCCAAAATTTGAATGAGCGGTCATTTTGAGGTCATTTGAGGTCTTGAAAAATTGGCAAAATGACCAGGTCATTTACCATCCCTGCTTCGAAATTATATAACTAACATTTATTTATACTAAACTAGATTAATGCGCAGCATTGTATGTCCGTAGTGCGAATTTTAGATGCTAGAAATAGCTGGACATTCCCGAAGCCTATAGACTTTTGTTACACTAAGGTCAAATATATTCACATGTGTAGACAGACATGAATCTTTAAAATAGAACAGGGTGAAACCTGAGTTGCGAAATAGTGAAATCCGCTTTGTAGATCGGGTTAGGTGAAATCCGCGTTTTATTATGTTTTTTATTAAATTAGGGTAGCTGCGCGACGCAGTCGCGCTAAAACCAGGAACGTGATGTAACTGTTATCTTGCTAAACTAGGTTATATAAGGAAATACATGCGCCCTTAGCAGATATCAATGCTCGAGCATATTTAAAAAAAAAAGGTTCAAATTTAAATTAACATAGAATAACATAATTCGATGGCTTATTTACAATAGATATTTGTGCATAATATTAAAAAAATAATTTTCATAAATTCTCTATTTCTAAAGGGTTTGATTTTAAAATAAATATACTAACCCGTATATTAAAAAATTAATTAATCATCAATCTTTAAAAAGTAGTTATTTAATGTTTGTTATCTAAAATCTTTGACCATTACTTATAAAAATGGCATCTTGTTGTTTAAGAAAATATGATTCGTCAAGTTTTACGACAATTTCAATGGTTTGAAGGTGTTTATTGTTTGTATTTATTATTAACTTCATTTATGCTTTATTCGTTTTTATAAATTATCAATTGAATAAACATATATATAATATATAATTGATTCAAGTTTGGTAAGTTGAGTGACATACTTGTGAGGCTTACAACTGTGATGTGCCAGTTATGGCTAAATCAGCTAAGCCGGCTAAGCCAACTGACATATATTAGGGGGTTTCAAAGTCAAATCGGAAAATCATATTTATTTTTTCCGATTTATAATACAACATAGTAAAAAAAATGCAATTGAAAAAATCCCCATTAAGTCTAGTTATGTGTATAAAAAAGAAAAAAAAAATTAAAATAATAGTATATACATTTTTGTTTATATATTAATTTTGTGTCATATTATATTCATGACACCTCGTTATACATAACACCCTTATTACTGTATTCCTCCGAAAATTAACTCTTTTTTTGCACATCATGCGGGCCAAGGTTGTCATAATTCGGGTCAAAATTGACTTAATGTAGGCCAGGGTGCTTATTTTCGGAGGAATACGGTATGTATACTAGATTAAGTTAGGTTAAGTTATGGTTATAGTTATGATTAGGGTTGGGATTAGAGTCGGAGTTTATAGTAAAATTGCGAGAACATTTTTGTTATTAACACAACAGGGATTACCCTAGTAAAATTGAGATATTCGAGAATTTTGGAAAGTATAAGTGTTATATAATACAGTGTTATAAATATAATTTTCCTTACTTTTAATCATAAAATTAATCAAATTTAATGCATTAATTAAAATTATTAAATATCAAAATTTTTTAAGCAAATGTTAGTTTAATTTATAAATTTAATTTTATAGTTATTGTATAGGTGATTTTCAATATCGTGAATATTTTTCTAATCACATGCTAGATGCAAGATTTTGATTGGCCGAGAATCGGCCAATCAAATGTTATATCTAGCATGCGATTAGAAAAATATTTACGATAGTGTAAACTAATCCTATACAATAACGGTATTATTGTATAGTGGTCTGACGATTGAAAGTCCGATTTAGTTTCAGATATACAATATGGATCATAAGAAACTATACAATAAATAATAATATTTTTTTTAAAACAAGGTAATTTTAATATTATCCAAAATAATTTGTTAAAAATACAAAATTAATACGTATATATTAAAAAGAATATATTTCCTATTTGCTCTTTTAATAACATTTTAATTTTGCATTTTAATAATGATTTTTGTTATTTTAACCCTTGTTTAGTGACAAAAATTAACACTTCCCATATAGTTTCCAAGTATACCCAAATGATTTTTTTTGCTCTAAATTTTAAGTATCAAATAAAATAAATAAAATAAAATAAATCGCTTTGGTAGAAAAAAATTATTACAACTAAACTAAAATATATTTTATGTTTAACTTGTAGCAATCCATTTTTGAAATTAATATTAGTGATGCAAATTAGAATTTATTATTGATGAAATTGAACAATATACAGTAACTACTATAAAATTTAAGCAGTTACCAATAAATATAATCACTTATATATACAATTTATTGGTTATTTAAAATTCTATCAGAAGTATCGCTCGTATAAACGCGAAATAACATCAGTAGCATTACTGCTACGTTAAACTTAACCCTGGTTGTAATTTCAAATTACGTAACAGGGTATTATTTTCATTTATATTATATATAATCTTACATAATGAAAAATTAAAGTTGGGGTATCTAAACATATATATCTATAATAATTTAATAAAATAAAATAGATTTCTAGAGTAGACAAAGGTAGAAAGTTAAAGGAATAATTCCGAGAACAATTTAAATTGTTATAAAGTGTCACGGGGGTATATAAAATAAACTGAAACATGATGTTTGTGGACCATGGAAAATTCAACGTTAGGCACAGAAAATCAGAAAAGAACAATCGGACTTTGATTAACGGCGTGCAAGTACACATATATAGCAATACGTATGATACAAGAACGTAACGCAAATTATGTAATTCACACTATGTATCAGTTATACTACAGTAACTATTACGACAAATTTTTTTATTAAAAATATATAAAGTTTTTTTTTTTTTTTTCCTCGCATGTATCATTTTTTTTAGAAATCTCACTTAAACATTCATACAAATTCTGAGCAAACATAATCAACGTTGATTACCTTTAAACAAAATAACACAAATTGAAAATGATGAATAAAATTTTGACCACAATCTTTATCCTCTTGGTCATTATCATTACAAAAGTTACAGCAAGTCCAACAGCATCTGAATTGTTTAATTTTGGTAATAGAATATGTATCATACATTAATATCACTATACTTATAATTATTACCTTGATAGGATTCCACATTTCCAAATGTGAAGATGTCATAAACATCTTTGGGATTATATTTTTTATGTATTTTACGACGGTATTCCCCTATTTATTTTTTTACTTAAAAGAAGGGCACACTTTAAGAACAATTTTATTACTAAGTATCATGTGCTTAGTGTTGTTACTGGCATGTCTTTCGGTGGTAATTGTTTGTTTTGTTAGTGATGAGAAAGAAAAGATGGCATACATAACAATTGCAGTAATTGCAGGACTCATTATATTAGCGTATTTAATAGGCACAGAATTAGGTTTGGTGATTAATACCGTGACGAATATAAAGGATTATGGTTTAAAATCACCATTTCAATTAACAATTAGTATAGCGTTTTTCGTTCTTAATGGCGTTTTAACTACTGTATGCATCATCATAATATATATTAGTTTAGTAAAAAAAGATCACAAGCCTTTTGTATTTTGTAGTATATCTTTAGTAATTATCCTAGTAATCTTTTATATACTAGCAGTACACTTTTTCTTTTTTTATACATTTCTAGATCAAGTGAGTTCAGCTTCACTTCTTTTATTTTGGACGGATATATGGGCTCTTTTATGCTCTATATACTACGTCTCTCATCGCATCAAACCGTTCTTTAAGTCTGAAGAGACTAAAGAGTAGTGATAGTTCAAACAGTTAGAAAAGTTGGTTGTATACATAGTAGCATTTATTTAATATTATCGTTTAATAGAATTCATAATCTTTGGCATTTACCGGTGTTACTATCAGATGGGAGAGCGTCAGACAACCGCCAATGTAGACTCAGGATAGTAAGCTGGATTTTAGTTACGGGAGGTAGGTATATGTGTTCGAATTAATAATAGAGAGGTCCAAGGGAGAGCGAAATACTTTGGCGTAAAAGGAATTGAATAAGAAATATATATAAGGTGGGGTGATACTTATGTGATCGAGACTGGTGTATGTGGTTATTTATGGGAGGTATTAATGTATTAACTAAAGTGATGTATCAATGATTCAATTAATTAATATAACGATCAAACTAAGAATTCAATTTAAATCTATCAAACAATGAAATCAGTAATTTAATCTAATGATGTATTATAACAATATACGGGTGTCAGTATGTCAATTTAATAACAATTTGAATAGCATAGTTTAATGCTAACAAGCAGTGTTCGAGAATTCGACAATACAAAAATAAAGATTACAAGTTGCCTTCGGCTTTGAAATGCCTACTAACTTATAATTTAGAATTTATTAAGCAGAGCGAAGTCTGAAGAAACTTTTATTAAGGCAAAATCTTCGACTTTAAATACACAATCGATACATATAAATAATTTAAATTAGTCTATTGTTGGGATATCTTCATTCCGTTATCTAAATTTTAATACAGTCTGTAATTTTACACGACAATGTTTCTGTAATCAATTGTATAGGTCTCTTTGCGCCAAGAACAGGGTGGTAATAATTGAATGCTTCAAGTTCATTCAATTCTCCTATGAACTTTAATTACTCGCTCCCTTTGTACAAGGGGCAATTTGGTAATATTTAAATGCTTCATGTTCATTCGTTCATGAACGAAGCAATAATAATTCATATATAATTGATCTATGTATCAATAATATTATGTAATGGAAGATATAAGAGATTATTCGTCATATGATTATATAAAGCTGGGGTTTGTGTTATCCATCTATGCGGTGTAAAAAAAATATAAATAAGGAAAATAGATATAATATAGTAGTATTACAAATAAAGAAAGATAATCAGAAAAAAACATAGTACGGTAGTATGGTTAAAAGAAAGTTTAAGGGTGATTGATTGGAAGATCGATCGGTCAATCAAAGCATGGGTAAAAAAATTTTAATTTGCAGGGGTAACAGACTCCCCCTTTAAATTATCAAGCTCCTGCGAGATCGAAGTGTTTAGTTCCATGTTCAAGAGATGCATGTTGGGGTAGTATCGCTTTAGCCTATTTCTATGAAATTTTTGCTTAGGACTTTGTCATCCATTGTCTGAAGTTTATAAAGTCCATGGTCAAAAACATTATGAACATAGAAAGGGCCTTCCTATTTTTCTTTTAATTTGTCTTTATGGGTTCCCTCTAAAAAAGATTTGTATCGAAGAACTTGTTCTCCTATGAAATAACTATCAACAAGGTGTATCTGATCATATCACTCTTTTTGTCTACTTTGGGGCCTTTTCGATTTTCTTACGAGCTTTTCTCTAGGCCTCTAGGAGGCCTAGTAAAATTGCAATTCTTTGTAGTAACTGGCCTTGGAGTTCCTTCTATTTGAAGGGGCCCTTTTGTTCATTTTTCGTCTACTCCTAGGGGTAAAACGGGGCCTCTTCCATACAGAAGAAAAAAGGGTTTGTACCCAGTGGTAATATGTCAAGTGGTATGATGGGCCAATAGGGCAGCTGCAAGGTATTTGTTACAATTTTCCCCAAACTGTATGACACATTTGGATAGGATTTTACATAAGGTTCGATTGAACTGCTCAACTAGCCCATTAGTCTAAGAGTGGTAGGCTGTTGAATAGCAGTGATCAACTCAGAAATGGGCACAAACAGTCTCTACCAGAAGGTTATTAAAGTGCCTTTTCTGGTCCGAAGAATGATTTTTGGGCAACCATGCCAGCATATAACGTCTTCTATAATAAATGATGCAACGGCAGGTGCATTGGCTTCAGAAAGAGCTCAGGCCTTCAGCTACTTCATAAGATACTCCGTATCAACTACAATGTATTTCTTTCCGGATATAGTCAGAGCCAACAGTCCAACAATATCGATTTTGACTCAATTGAAAGGTTGGCTGATTTTAATCAGAAAGAGAAGTTCACAGGTTCTTGGTTTCCCTAGCACTGACATGGATCACAAGACCTAATGTAATTTTTTATATCTTCTCCCTTTGGGGCCAAAAGAATCTCTGCGCAATTCGCTGAAGAGTAAACTGGAAATTAAAATGTTCTGACATGGGGTCCGAATATAAGTTAAAAAGTATAGAGGGACCTCGTGAGGTAAAAGAACTCAAAGATATCTAGGAGGTGTGTGTCAAGATTTTTTATACAAAATTTTATTAATAAGAACATAGTGTCTGGTTTTATTCTGGTATATTTTTTTTGTTGTGGCTCACAAGTCGAAGAGTTGTCTAGATATTCTGTATAGGTGCGATATAGTACAGGGTCCATAATGATAACGATTAAGGTGTTTGATATATCAAAAATAAAAATTGTAGTAAGTAACTAAATTTAATTAAGAGGAAAAAAAGAATATAAGGAATAACTGAGAAAGGTAGATAGTCAGAATTGGAATGGTTCAGGTGAGGCTAAGTTTTTTTCAACTATTTTAGGAAGACAATTAGCATTGGTATGTCACTTTCCTGCATGGTGTTTAATATTGGAAGTTGTATTCTTGTAACGTTAAAATCCAACGAGCTAATTTTTCTTTTGGAAGTCTTGTCACAACAAAAACTTAAAGGCGGAGTGATCAGTTATCAGAGTAAACTGGGCCTCGTGAAGATACTTCTGGAAATATGATATCGACCAAACTATGCCCAAACATTCTTGTTCGGTCACTGTATAATTTCTTTTAGCCAAAGTCAAAGTTCAACTAGCATATAAGATTACCCTTTTCTGCCCTTGGGTATCTCGTTGCGAAAGAATAGCTCTTCCTATGGAAATTCCAGAGGTGTCAGTGAAAAGTAAGAACCCCTAGTCAAAATTTGAATAAGCGAGGATAGGCGCAAAGATAAGTTTTTCCTTTAGAGCTTGAAAACTTCCTGCTGTTCTTGGGTCCAGATATAACGTTCATTTTTTCAGGAGAAAATTAAGAGGTCCAGCTAATTTCAAAAAATCTTTAATAAATTGTCTATAATAGGATGCCAAGCCCAAAAATCCACGGAGTTGTCGCAAGGTAATTGGTCTTGGAAATTTCTGAACAGTCTCAACTTTTTTTGGGTCCTTCAAAATTCCGTCTTTACTTACAATATATCCAAGGAACCTAAGTTTCTTTTGGGTGAAATGGCATTTCTTGGGGTTCAGCTCAACCCTGCTCTCTTGAGCTGTTGAAAAACTTCTGCCAAGTATAAAAGGTGCTCTTCGAAAAAAGAAGAAAAATATTAATATCATCGAGATAAATAATGACATACTTCCTGTTAATTTCCTTGAATATTTCATCTATGAACCGTTGAAATGTCGCTGGGGCATTAGTCAGCCCAAAAGGTATAACATTGAATTCATATGTACCCAGGTAACAGACAAAGGCCATTTTTTCCCGGTCATGTGGGTCTACCTCTATCTGCTAGTATCCACTAGCCAAGTCGAGAGAGGTATACCTAGTAGGGTTCCGAAGTTCAGTTCAGTTCAATAGAGGTTTAGGTTCAGGTTCAATGAACCTGAACCTGAACCTGAGCCTGCTCTAAAAGTACAATACTGAACTGAACCTGAACTTAAAAAAAGTTCAGTTCAGGTTCAGTTCAAGGTTCATGAACATGTTCAGGTTCATAATATATGCACATGTTTACCTAAATCACAAAGTTAGGATCAATTAGTAAAATTTAGAAAATCATAGAAATTTGTATAATTTTATTAATAAAATTATACAAATTTCTATAATTCTATAAATTTTACTAATTGATCATAACTTCTTGCACTAAGTAAACTTGTTAAGCACCAAAAAATACATCAAATCGGAATATTGTATTTTACTTTTCTTAAAATTTGAAGAAAAGATGCTTAATTTTGAAAATTTTCATCAAAAATTCACCTTTAACGCAAATTTTAAGGAAAATAAAATAAACTATACCGATATGATGTATTTTTTGGTGCTAAACAAGTTTACTTATATCAAGAAGTTATAATCAATTATTAAAATTTAGAGAATCATAGAAATTTGTATAATTTTATTAATAAAATTATACAAATTCCTATGATTCTCTAAATTATACTAATTGATCATAACTTCTTGCACTAAGTAAACTTGTTAAGCACAAAACAATACATCAAATCGGCATATTTATTTTACTTTTCTTAAAATTTGAAGAAAAGATGCTTAATTTTGGAAAATTTCATCAAAAATTCAAAATTAAGCATCTTTACGCAAATTTTAAAGAAAATAAAATAAAATATTCCGAAATGATGTATTTTTTGGTGCTAATCAAGTTTACTTACATCAAGAAGTTATGATCAATTAGTAAAATTTAAAGAATCATAGAAATTTGTATAATTTTATTAATAAAATTATACAAATTTCTATGATTCTCTAAATTTTACTAATTGATTATAACTTCTTGATCTAAGTAAACGTGTTTAGCACTAAAAAATACATCAAATCGGTATATTTTATTTTATTTTCCTTAAAATTTGCGTTAAAGATGCTTAATTTTGAATTTTTGATGAAAATTTCCAAAATTAAGCATTTTTTTCAAATTTTAAGAAAAGTAAAATAAAATATGCCGATTTGATGTATTTTTTGGTGCTTAACAAGTTTACTTAGTTCAAGAAGTTATGATCAATTAGTAAAATTTAGAGAATCATAGAAATTTGTATAATTTTATTAATAAAATTATACAAAATACCATGATTCTCTAAATTTTACTAACTGATTTATACTTCTCACTCTAAGTAAATTTGTTCAGTATCAATAAATACATATATTTTTATTTAGATTCAAACTAGTTTGCAAAATTTGGACTAGCCCGACCAGACTTGTATAAAGATTTAATAATAAAATTTAGAATTTGAGTCTGGTTTGGACCAGACCAAACCCGGACCCAAACCTAGAATTACTAGTTCTTATGAACACCAGACTGAACCTGAACATGTTCATGAACTTATGAACTGAACCTGAACTGAACCTGAACCTGCACTAAAAGTTCAATACTGAACCTGAACCTGAACCTGCTCTAAAAGTTCAATACTGAACCTGAACCTGAACATGTTTTAAAAAATGTTCAGGTTCAGGTTCAATACTGGACCTGGACCTGAACCTGAACTTGACCTAAGTTCAGTTCAGTTCAGGTTCATAGGAACACTAATACCTAGTGATGCCACTGAAATTAATTTTTAAAAAAGGCCTATTTCATCTTCATCAGAAAAAATTAAAATTTTTTATAAGGAAGAGCAAATAAAATTTATATAAATATGTTTCTTATAATTTCATCTATTCAAAAAAAGTATCAAATAATTTTGTCTTTCAAGTAAATAGGTCAAAAACAATTTGTTTTCAAATTTTAATTTCAGGGTTTCAAACCCGAAATGCTTTTGTCCTCATGTATAGGTATACCAGGAAGAATTTTTAAGAGTATCCAAAAGATCATCAATGACAGGAAGGGGTAACTATTTTTCTGAGTGACCATGTTGAGCCACCAATAGTCTATACAAAATCGAGTTTTTTCTTTTTGATTTACCAAAACTTCCGGAATGACCATGGGCTAGAGAATAGTCTAATAATACTTGCCTCAAGCATGTCAGCTATTTCCTGTTTCATAAATTCTTTCTCTTTCGGAGAAACTTAATATGCCCTTTGTTTAACAGGGACAGCGTCTCTAGTGAAGATCTTATATATGACTAGGCTAGTTCAACCAAGATCTGCAGACGTCCAGATGAAAAGCCTCTGGCACTTAAGAATAAACTCATTCATTCGTTCTTGATCCTTTGGTTCGAACAAACTCGAAGGTTTTATCAAAGAAAGGGGCAAATTCTAATGCAGGGTCACTAGTACATCTCCTATCAAAATCATTTTTTTTCAAAATTTTAAAAGTGTCATGACATTTCACAGGGATGCTATAATTTGTTATCGAAAATTTATTCAAATCATAAAAGTCATTGTAATGGGAAAAAAATTTATCTAAAATGGAACCACTGGGATTGCAGCAAGGTTTCGACTAATGAGAAGCGAGCAGAGTATAATAATAGGAAACCTTCTCTTCCTCAGAAAATCTAAATAATTGATCTTCTAACTCTTCTTCTTTCTCATACTTACTTTCTTCTTCTTCTCCTTGTAACCTGATATCTCCATCATCATCTTCTTTGTCATTCTGGCCTTTTTCCTTCAGATAGTTATTCTCTTGTATAGGAACATGCTGCAATTGATAAAATTCTATGGAAATTACAACCTCATCATCTTCCCATTGGAAGGTCATTTCAGAAGCATCATACATCAGCAAAAATATATATGTGTAAACTTTGTAAGTTTTTACGGTATATAAGAAAATCATAAACTTACGTAAAGTTTAGTGTAAAACTACGTAAGTCTTACAGTGTGTAAGAAAATCATAAATTTATGCAAAATTTTTATGTAAATTTACAATTTTCTTATGGTGCATAAGAAAATCGTAAATTTACATAAAATTTTTATGTAAATTTACGATTTTCTTATGGTAGGTAAGAAAATCATAAATATACATAAAAATTTTATGTAAATTTACGATTTTCTTATAGTAGGTAAGAATCAGCTGTAACATGCAAATGATCAAAATATTGCAATAATTACAGATTTCTCACGGCCTGATTAAAGTTTTATCAAAAATGGCAAAGTGCAATTGAATTTTTTTTTATTTTCATTATTAAGCAGCGCCATTTACTGTTTATTATACACTCGTATAAGAAATTGGTAGATAATTAATCTTATATTGTGGGTAATTGTTCTTGTGCTTATTCTTACACTTGACTAATTGTTGTAATTGTTCTTGTTTTTGTGCTTGTTTTTGCACTTGCACTTATTTTTGTTCTCGAACTCGATCAAAATGCTTTCAAATTTGTAAAACATTTAATTGACTTTTTTAGCGTAATTATCAACAAATGTAAATTTTGCAAATTTACAATTTTTGAGAGTTGTTTAAGGGCATTAATAAGTGCGTATTAATTACTCAAATATTATAATTACGATATAAAAAATGATATAATAATTACTCGCTGTGATCATTGTCATAATCATCTTACTGTCTTATGAGTTTCCCAAGTTCGTGGGAACGACCAATCAAAAATGTGATCTGCTAGATTTAATAATTTTTTTTACACGAATATACATAAATAGTTAAGTATTTTTTTTATTTACATTGTTTTTTTTTCTCACCGTTGCTGTGTTACTAATCGTGGTTCTTAATTTTTATATTTTTTGGCTCTTCGCTAGTGTCTTGGCTATTACCTTGGCTCTTTCTTTTGCTGGTGCCTTGGCTTCCTCTTTTACTAGCCTTGGCTTCCTTTTTCACTGGTGCCTTGGATTCTTTTTTCGCTAGTGCCTTGGCTTTTTCTTTCATTGGTGTCTTGGCTTTTTTTCTCATTGGTGTCTTGGCTCTTCTTTTCGCGATAAGTTTTCCTTATATTTGTATTGTGTTTTTCTTATTTCTTTACTGAATTACTAATTTTTTTTTTGTGTGTCTAGCATCGTCCTTTTGTTTGTGCCAGTGTGCTTTGGTGTCATTACATGTTGTTTAATAGTGTTGTTGTTTGGGCTTACTAGTATTATTATATCGTCATTTAATAGCGTTGGTGTTTGGGCTTTTGCTTGTATGTTTACATCGTCGTTTAATAGTATTGGTTTTGGGCTTTTGCTAGTGTTATCATTTTTTGTGGTATTTTGTTTCAGTTTTGGGCGATTTTGCTGGCACCTTGGCTTTTTCTTTCGTTGGTGTCTTGGCTCTTCCTTTCGTGATAAGTTTTTTTATGTTTGTATTGTTTTCTTACATTTCTTTACTGAATTACTAACTTTTTTTTTGTATCTAACGTTGTCGCTTGATTTTTTCGTTGGTGCCAGTGCCATAGTTCGTTTGCATTGTTATTTCAGCTCCTTCTCATCGTTTGTTGGTTCTTATATCACTTTTACTAGCGCTGCTGATTTTATGTATGATTCACTAGTATTATTACGTCGTCGTTTAATAGTATTGGTGTCGTTACATCGTCATTTAATGGTATTGGTGCTTTAGTATCGTTACGTCATCGTTTAATGGTATTGGTGCTTTGGTGTCTTTACGTTTAATGGTATTGGCATTTGGGCTTTCGTCGTCATTTAATAGTGTTGGTGTTATGGCTTTTGCTAGTATCATTTTTTGGTAGTATTTTGTTTCGTGTTGGCTTGTTTTTTAGCGATTAGTTTCCTTGGTGTAAAATAGTAGGTTCTTTGGTGGGTTCGTTATATATCGAGTTCATTACGTTTAGTTTAGAGTTAGGGTTAGATTAAATAGTATAGTTGTTCTAAGTTGGGGTAGGGTTAGCATAAGAGTTTGGAAAGAATTAGGGTATAATTTAGTTAATCGATGTCGATTAGTTAATGCTAGCCAAAAAAATTGATATCTAATATCAGATATATAGTTTAATAAGTGAATAAATAAATTATGTACCGACTTAATGATCACATCGATCATGTAAATCCAGATATTTGCATGTGTATAGTAATCATTCATGAAATAAAGATGCAGATGCATTATTTTCGTAAATTTGCATAAGTAAATACGCATATTTTTTTTTGGTATGTAGTTTTATGCATGTTTTCATTAGTTTTTGACTAATTATGTTACACTATATTTTGAATTTACTATATCGTAAATGTTCATAATTATTACACCTTTGTAATACTTCAAAGTTACTATAGTGTAAACTTTCGTAATTATTACCCCTACGTAATACTCTGAACTAATCGTAAGTTTTTCGTAGGTTACCCTTGTGTAAAAACTTACAGAGGTTTACGTATATTTTTTTTTGCTGATGTGGTCTATTTTGGCATGAACTTTGGACAACCAATCATTACTGACAATAGCTTGATATGACTAAGCATCAGTTACAACAACGTCAATAGGAATTTTTATTCTTTCAACAACAAATGGGAAATCTGAAATTTTACCGATTGCTCTCTTGCTTTGGCTATGAACATTAACCATATTCACTATAGAAGGTCTTTCAACTTTTCACTTCTAAATCATTTAATAAGTAAGAGGAGACAACACTCTCGGAAGAACCACTATCAACAATCAAGGGTATTACTCTATTAAAAACTATCGCATCATAGTACAAAGCGATTGAAGTTGGAGTGGACTAGAGATTGACATAGTTATGAGCCTTTCATTTCAGTGCGGCCTTTTTTCAAAGTCCCTTTATCAACTCAGCACACATTGAAGGAACTGATCGAAGTAACTGCCCAATAGTGATATTAGCTTGCTTGTCATGAATATCAGCCACTATCGAATAAGGAGGTACCAAAGCAGATATTTGTAAAGGGTCTTCAGGAAGTTTCTTTTTCCAAGCAATCACAAGTTTATTAATTTTCATATGGGGTTTGGGAGCCTCAACTAACCATTCCGGATCCTCATTTTGAGCACCCAATTCCAAATCTCCTCAGTTCTTTGATGCTTGATCCTAGTGGACTGAATGGATCTGTCACTTTTTTCACTAACCATAAACATTTGGTCATTCTCAATAAGATTTAAAAAAGTATGGGCATTGCTTGAAGTTTGTTTACTATTACCAGAGTCAACAGGAGAATTATTCTGGTATTGATTATTATGGTTGATGGGGATGGCATTGCTCCTAGTAGCTACAGGTCTCGAATTATTCGCAAGGGAAGATTGAGAACAATCTCGTGCATAATGTCCAGTCTGATCACACTGATAGCAAGTGTAATGAGATGGGTTATTCCAATTTCGTCGTGGCATGTCCTGATTTCCTTTCATCTGGGTCACCATGGCCATAAAGGCTTAACTATGGCTTCTTCCGTTTTTGAAGGTGTTTTTACTGAAAGAGGAGCAGAGAAAAGAACACTCGCGTAAGAGTTAGAGATTGGTAGAACAGTTGCATATGTAACGGAAGGTAGGTAAAGATTAAAAAGAGTCATGCTTTGTTTGAATGAAGTCTCAACCGCTTTCGCCCACTCATATATAGTAGCAAGGGAATGAGGCATAAATGGAGCCACAGAAAGAGAAAGTTCAGTTTGAAGGCCATTTATAAACATCTATACCTTTGCACTATCAGGGTATCAATATCCTCCGGCCTCGACTCTTTGTAGTAATTCTTCAAAGGCAATGTGGTAGGAGTCAACATCTTCAACAGGGCCTTGTTTCTTTTGGGTAAGCTGGGCAAACCATTTACTTTCTAAGGCGGGGGTTCTAAACTGAGTAATGAAGGAGGGCCAGAAGCTTCAATTTGGGGCGACCTGATCATTTTATCGATCGATAGGCAATAATTGGGCCTGATTAGTAACCCACCACGTGGCTGCAGTTCCTTTAAGCTTTGGAACAATTACGAAAATCTTTCTTTCTTCTTGGACTTGATTGGCTTTAAAGGCTTTTTCTACGTCTTTGAGCCAAGAGATTGGGTCTTGTTCCCCAGCAGAGAACTCAGAATAAGTAATTAAATTAAGTTCGTGAGGCTGAGCTTCAGGAAGGTTAATTTGGGGAGCAGGAGCACGCTGCATCTGGAAGACCAAGTTGCCAATCTGCTGAGCGAGAAGAACTATTGGGTCAACTTCTTCTTCATCTTCCAAAGGGCGAGCCGGAGGCAGAAGATTGGGCTGATCAAGATTTGGGTCAATTAAGAAAACACCATCATTGTTGTGCTTATTCTGTGCCATTTTTTCAAGTTCTTCAGAAGGTTCACTACCATGATCAGTATTCTGGAAAGAAAAGACATAAGTTTCCTGGTAAACTGTAAGAAACTCTTTCATGAGATTAAGAAAATCGGGCTGGTTACTATATCGAAAACAAAAGATGAAATACCAAAAGATATCGTCAGGGATATTTTCAAGTCCAAGGTCAATTAGTTCTTCGAAATATTGGACAGCATGTTGAGAAAAGTGTGTAGCAGAATGATTTCGGTTATACCATGTTCAGAAATTAAGAAATTGTTAAAAAGGGGTTTCAACCAGTGAAAGCAAAGACCACAGGACTCTATTTGATTCTGCTTTATGAGATATCCAATAGCCTGGAGAGTTTTTCCAAAAGATAATGATGTTGGTCATGTCTATAGTTATTTCGAAAGTGTTGTTCAAAATTATTTATACAAATTTCCATTTAAGTATGAAATCTGAATTGTAGCATTATTTCCACACAATTGACACCACTTGTTACTATTAGATAGAAGAGCATCAGACACCCACCAATGTAGACTTAGGATAGTAAGCTAGATTTTTGTTATGGAAGATAGATATATATGTTCGAATTAATAATAGAGAGGTCCAAGGGAGAGCGAAATACTTTGGTGTAAAAGTAATTGAATAAGAAATATATATATAAGGTCAGGTAATACTTATGTAATCAAGACTGGTATATATGATTATTTATGGGAAATATTAATATATTAACTAAAGTGATATATCGATGAAGGCTTAAATGTATCAATGATTCAATTAATTAATATAACAATCAAACTAAGAATTCAATTTAAATCTATCAAACAATGAAATTAGTAATTTAATCTAACAATGTATTATAACAATATACGGGTGTCAGTATGTCAATTTAATAACAATACGAATGGCATAGTTTAATGCTAACAAGCAGTGTTCGAGAATTTGACAATACAAAAATAAAGATTACAAGTTGCCTTCAGATTTGAAATACCTACTAACTTATAATTTAGAGTTTATTAAGCAGAGCAAAGTCTGAAGAAACTTTTATTAAGGCATAACCTTCGACTTTAAATACATAATCAATATATAAAAATATTTAAATTTATCTATTGTTGAGATATCTTTATTCCATTATCTAAATTTTAATAAAGTCTGTAATTTTACACGACAATATTTCTGTAATTAATCGTATAGCTCTCTTTGTGCCAAGAACAGGGCGGTAATAATTGAATGCTTCAAGTTCATTCAATCCTCCTATGAACTTTAATTACTTGCTCCCTTTGTACAAGGGGTAATTTTGTAATATTTAAATGCTTCATGTTCGTTTGTTCATAAATAAACCAATAATAATTCATATATAATTGATCTATGTATCAATAATATTATTTAATGGAAGACATAAAAGATGATTTGTCATATGATTATGTAAAGCTGGGTTTGTGTTATTTATTATTTTTTTTTTAGTGTCAAAGTGCCCACTTTGGGGATTGGCTTTTATTCAAGATATATTAGACCTCGGCACCCTACATAGTGTTGACCTATAAAAATTACACAAAAACGGGCATAACTCTCGATCCAGTGATTAGAATTCGATGAAACAACCACCATTCGACTCAGCTCAATGAGACGGTTCGAATGAGCTATAGATCATCCCTGTACGACCATTGGTTACCAAGATCGGAACCAATAGATGATCAAGTATCAGATCTACAATTTGATTGGCTAGGCGATCTACTGCGCGCCAAAACGCATATATGGCATTTATAAAACATGTCATATTTATAGCATATATACTCTATATTTTATTTATAACACATATATCATTTATTTCATATATTACATTTATATCATTTATACTATATATTTTATTAGTAGAAGATATAGCATTTATTGCACATGTAATAGATATAGTCCGTTACATTTGTGAAAAACAAAAATGTATAAAAGCGGCCGATGTGGACCCCAAGTTCAACATCGAGTCTTCATACTCTTTCAATAATAAAAACAACTATTAACTACACAAATCAAACAGTTATTAGTATCCTCATATACTTTTAATTGTAGCCTCTTTCGTAATTGCAAATTGCCTTAAATCTTCTTTGTTAAGTTTTATTAAAAAACGCCTTCCGACTTAGATATATCACAGTAACAAAGTGAGGTTACACAAAGTGTTCACTGTCTAAGATCGCTCTAGTTACCTAATATCTTTGAAGAAGTGGATATAGGATAACAATAGAGAGAAAGCCGATATTCGTACATTGACGAGAGTACAACTAGTCTTACCTGCAACTTTTGGTTGCCTATTTAAATAGCCACCTGAAGGTTCTACCCTAACTGCTATACCTGCAACCCACATACTGGCATTGCCTATTTAAACCCTCTGATCTTCTGCCTTCTGCCGGTCCATCTTGTATTACTGGTACAGCCACCAGCTACTAAATCTGGAGTTCGTACCAGATACTAACCGCACCCTTAGGACTAGTTTATCCTTAGTGGGAAACTTGGTAGAATGTTTTCCCGTCCCACACAGGTATCACCTACTCTTCGGTAGCAACAGGGGTTACCTCCTATCATTATCTACTTCTGCCCTTGTAAAGTTCACATGATCCCAGTACCACCCCGTTCCTCTTTCAGTTTCTTTCCCCCGGAACTTTCCTTCCCCCGGTTGCTTTCTTACTTCCAATCCAAAGAGCCGGAAGGGTTGGTCTGCCCTGGCAAACCCAGGGCTCCCAACCCTGGTACATGATTTTACAACACATGTCCTTTTCCTCCGGTGCAACCTCCGGCGGTTCAGTTGATAGGGTCCGCTATAAACCCTTTGATCATAAATCTACTTCCGGTCAGTCTGAACCAGTCAGTCCCCGTCCGATTCCTGTTTGGGCACTGTCGAAAGTCAGCTACCTCTTTACTCGGGTCTTGCCAAGTATGGTTTCCTGTTGTCCTATGGTTCTGTGCATAACACAGTACCTGCGCTCCCCAGGATCTATGCACCCCAGTTTTGTGCGTAATACAACGCCAGAGCTCCCAATACAAGTTGGTATAACCTAGGAAACAGATTTGTACATCTGAGCTCAGAGTCCAGGTTACCGTAACATAGGTAAATTTTTCAAAATCGTTTCTAGTGGGATTTGAACTCTGTACCTTTTGTTACAACTACTTGGAGGGTAACAATAATCCAACTACACTATGTCGCCACACTCTGGTTTGTGTTATTTATCTATACGGTGTGAAAAAATATAAATAAGGAAAATAGATATAATATAGTAGTATTACAAATAAAGAAAAATAATCAGAAAAGAAACGTAATATGGTAGTATAGGACCCCGTCACAATCTATATGAGGTCATAGTTGAAAAATAGCTAATGGAGGGCCGTTTTTAAAAAAGGTTATATTTGAAAAATAGGTATTAGAGAAAAAGGTTATATTTGAAAATGGGTAATGAGTAAAATAAGTATATTTGAAAGAATGGTAATGGGGTAATTTTTATAAATTTATATTTGAAATGTGCTAATGAAAAATTGGGCTATAATAATAACCCGGCAGGTAAAAAGGAGAAAGAGGTAAAAGGGAGAGGGAGATAAAAGGGAGAGAGGAGTAAAAGAAAGAGAGGGGTAAAAGGGAGAAAGGAGTAAAAATAGGTCAAAACAGTCTTTTTTTTTTTTTTTTTTTTTTTTTTTTTTAGAGAACATTCGTTTTTTTTTTTGTTTTTTTAGAGAATGTCGTATTTTAAAAAAAGGTAAAATTGAGTAAAAGTTTTATCTAATGTCTAATGTTTGAAATATAGCTTATAATTACCAAAGCAAAACTGCTAACCAAAAAAATTTTTACTATGATGCTCAAATATAACCTCACATAGATTGTTCGGGGTCCTGGTAGTATAGTTAAAAGAAAGTTAAGGGTGATCGATTGGAAGATCGATCAGTCAATCAAAGCATAGATAAAAAAAATTTTAATTTGCAAAGTAACACCAGTATTAATTTTTTTTATTTATAGAATAATAAATTAAAGATATACATTCATTTTCAAGCATAAATTTATGCTACAAATAGTATAAATGAAAAAAATGAAAAAATTTAAATTTCTTATACTTAAATAGATTTAATGGCCTATGCAGAGTTAACATTAGCATATTCAACCCAAATTTGTTAATAATACAGTATTTAAAAAACATGCACTATTGTTATGTTTAACAAACAAAAAAAAATCATCGCATAAATAATTATTGCAAATCCAAAAAAAAAAACCAAATAAGAAGTAAACTGTCTTTACTATTTTTTCACCTCATAATAAACAATAAACAAGCATTTTAAATCATCAATTTAATAGGGGTGTTAAGTGGTTCGTTCAGTCCGGTTCTGGTTCAGTCCCAAGAAGTTCAAAGAAAAAACGAACTGAACTGAAGTTCATGAACTTTAGTCGAACTTTAACAGTTAAACTTAAGTTTGAGTTGAGTTCATAAACTCTAAGCATAAACTTCGGGTTAGCTTTAAGTTCAAGCTCGAGTTTATGGACTAAGTTTATTTAAAAAAACATGCTTAAAATAATTTTTTTATACTTTCTTAAAATTTACAGTATAGAATAATATTCGAAAAATAGAGAATAAATACGTATTAAAAGCCCCTGGTATTATGTAATAAGAACAAATGCGCATCAAAAATAAAAAGAAAAAAAATTAAAAATAGTAATAGATGAATAAATAAAAATTAAATATAAATAAATAAACAGAACTCGAGATTCAAGTTTTGTAATAGTTTTATTATTAATTTTAATTTTATCATTTTATTATTATTATTACAAAACTCGAATCTCGGGTTTTGTTTATTTATTTCTGGAACGCAATATTTGGATAAACAAAAAAAGCTCGCATATGATATTTATGATACAAGTTATCTCAAATAAGGCTAGTGCATCGTAAACATGCACTTTATAACTGTAGTATTTTTATTACCAACAAGAAAAAATTAGTTAATGAACAGGTATCTTACAATATAACTGTGAGACCTTGATGTATCATATAATAGTAGGTTGAACTACCGTACTAGTTCATAACCGGGTTTCTAAACTAGTTATATAATTAAGTTTATAAACTAGATTTATAAACCAAGTTATGAACTAAGGTTATGAAACTGGTTCGGAAACTACTAGTTAATTTTTCTCTAAACGAACTACTAAAAAAACTAGTTTGAACCGGGTTTGAACCCGGTTCACCTGAACCACTTAACATCTCTACAATTTAATAAATTTTAATGCATAAATAATACTGCATCTTAATCTATCTTAATCTCATAATATACAGTCGAATAATTGTAAACAGATAGATATTATATTAGCATTACTTATTAACCCTATATAAAAATTATATTTGAACAAATATAGAAGCATAATTACAAAGCGAAAAACTTGAAATATATAAGATTCGTAGTTTATTTAGCTATGCATTTTTACATTGTAATATATTTTTCTTTTTCACAATTCTCTATTTGTACAGTGCGCGACACCTAAAGACTAAAATAATTTCAAAAATTAATAGCTCATGATACAGAAAATATATAAAAAAAAGGAAGCTACTAAATTGTAGCCAAGCTAATTTGCTACAACTTAACGGCTTTATTTTGAAAATATTTATTATATATTATTGATTTATATCACTTTAAATATATACAATTTTCATATAATACGTTAAAAAATTACCAAAAATAGAATAAGTCACATGTTTTGGTCTTTGTTTATTGCCTAATTTTTAAAAATTTGTTAATTAATAAAATTTTAGTCACTAAAAAAAAAATTTAACCAATCAAAATACAAGGAATCAATAAAACATCAAAATTCATTATGAATTTTTTTAAAATGGGACAAATTTGTCACAAATTAGCATTTTAGTCTTTAGATATCTTGCACTGTAGTTAGCATGAAATTTTTTTTGAATGAATTACTATTGTGTAATATTCAAGTATATTAATAGTTGGGTCTAATTGATAATTGTATATTGGCCTGATCAGTTTTTAGAGTTAAAAAATTATACTATAGTAAGGACCCCGAAATATATATAGATAGGTCAGATTAATTATAGGGTTACTAAAAAAGAAAAAATCTGCAAAAATAACTTCAAAAATAAGCAAAAAATTACTATAAATAAAAAAGATCTGCATAAAAACCTCAAAAATAAGCAAGCTCATACTTGACCTATCTATGTATATTTTGGGGTCCTCTATAGTACCCCAAAATTTATTAGTATATTTTTTAAAATGTACAGTGCGCGATACCTAAAGACCAAAATAATTTCAAAAATTAATAGCTCATGATACAGAAAAGATATAAAAAAAGGAAACTGCTAAATTGTAGCCAAGCTAATTTGCTACAACTTAGCGGCTTTATTTTGAAAATATTTATTATATATTATTGATTTATATCACTTTAAATATATACAATTTTCATATAATATGTTAAAAAATTGCCAAAAATGGGACAAGTCACATGTTTTGGTCTTTGTTTATTGGCTAATTTTTAAAAAATTTGTTAATTAATAAAATTTTAGTCACTAAAAAAAAAAATTTAACCAATCAAAATACAAGGAATCAATAAAACATCAAAATTCATTATGAATTTTTTTAAAATGGGACAAATTTGTTGCAAATTAGCATTTTAGTCTTTAGATGTCTTGCACTATACCCCATTTTAATATCATGTGAGCATGAAAATCATTTAAATAGAACCTTAAAAATATTTATTTACTATTAAAAATATAAGCAACCGTGCTGGAACCCATTGTTTTTTTAATAGGTATATAGTATGCTATAATTTATAGTTGTATACATTTTTTTATATATATTAACTATTTAAATATTTAGTTAGAGGCGTCCATAAATAACGTTATGTACCTCCACATAGTAGCACTTGACCCCCCTAGACTATATAAAAAAAATTTTCAAAATCCGTATGTTTATATATAAAATTTTACAAAAACTTGAATATCTTGTGATACAGTGATTCAATTTAGATGCTTTAGGTACTATTCGATTCGTCTTAGTGAGACGAATCTAATGATACCAAAATCATATCATTTGGATTACTGATCGAAAGATATTCACAAAAACCTATTGGTTATATGGGCCCTCAAAAGTTAGTAAAATCATACAAAAAAAATAAACCAATCATCTATTTATCCCGACCGATAGATTATATTTTTTAGTGCTATCGATTTTCATAGCTACAACAAGATATATCAGTTTGTCACATAAATTTCTAAAAGATAAATCAACTAATTATCCCAACTGATACTTCACATTTCATTAGCGCTATCAATTTCATAACTACAAAATGTATTATTATTGGCTTATCATATAATGATCTTTGATAAATCATTTCTAATTCTACAAAAAAGTAATCACTGCAATTTTTAACTGATTTATTCCAATCAACAGATTACTATCTACTAAGTATTTCGTCAGTACCATTAACCTTCATAACTACAAGATGTATTAGCTTATTACATAAATTCCAAAAACGAATCTTTGGTAAAACAATCTCTAGTTCCACGAAAAAGTAAATTGCTTTTTTATCAACCTATGAAGCAATTTCGGTTGCATTTGCTTCATTGATAACTTTTGAAGATAAACTTTTCTTATTATCAGCATTAATATTTCGAATATTAATTTCTCTAGAAGTATTTTCCATCAAATAAAAAAGCTGTGGATTCTCAAAAGACATTATATCGTGAACAACGGATTTGTTTCCATTCCCCCTCCCATAGTAGTGCTGCCAAAGAATACCCAAATCTAACAATAAACTTATTAGAAAGTAATATGTAAACATAATTTTATTTAAGTCTATATTACCTGATTATGATTCTTTTTCTCAATGCTTGAGATAGAAAGAATTTGCAAAGAGAGACCTTCCGCTTTTAATTTTTGCATGAATAAAGGGATGTGTTTTGCAAATACGTGCATGTAGGGTATAATGTCTGCCTTTCGGTAAAGTCCAACATTTTGCAAAGAATTTACATTTCCCTGGGCCGGACGACAAAAGACTCAAATCCAATTTTCCACATCGACTTTATATTGATGAATTTCTTGATTGGAGAGTTGTGATTGCCGCAGAACATTATATAATCGATGAAATTCACGCCACAGTTGTTCAATATCCTGTCTACGGGTGCCCGAAACAAATTGACTTACTGGAAATTTCTCTACCATTTTTTTTTTATCGGCCCTATTAATGAAGTCCAATTCCATTTGTTACTAGATAATTTAAAAAATTCGAATTGTATTCCAAGGTCTTTGAATGTTTCTTCAACAACTGGCTTGATTTGTTTTTCAAACTCTTTTTTTTTAAACAAATTGCTAAACAAACATTCCATTAAGATATCTAATATTCGTAAAAGCAAATGCAACTCGTTGGGTATATAGTTTTCTTGATCAATCAACGGAAATAAGGCTGGTTTTTTAATACCTAGTTGAAAAAAAAATTTAAAGATATATAGAACGATTAGCTACAATATAATATATATCATTAACAATAAATTTTTAACTTTTAGATATTTTACTCCCAAATTTATTAAAATCAGCTTTACATCATAATTTTAAAATTTATATATGCACAAACTTAAATCGACTCTACCAAGTTGATTTCTTTAAACCGAGTTTATTAAATAAAATATAATTTATAAGCACATATTTAGAGCTAATAATTCTTAATTCGTGAAGTAAAATATTTAAAAATTAAAATTTTAATATTTCTACTATATAACTAATCTTACATTTGGAATTTCTCATATTAGCCCAATTTTGATCCATGTTCCAACAAGTGTCGCGTCACAATTACAGTACAAACAAAAGTGATTAGCATTCGGGGCCTTCAGTCCCATTATTATGTACATGAACTTCCAATCGCCACAAAAATACAATTACACCGGCCAATGAATACCTTCACAATCAAAAAAACTATTATTTCTAAGATCCAAAAGTTGAGGTTCGAATATACGTCCAACATGTCGTAATTTTCTTTTCCGATATATAGGCAAATACTAAATAATAAAAGTAAAATTTTTAAAATTAAATAATAAACAATTAAAATTTTTAAAACTAAATCATTAAACATACCAGTACTGATAATCAGGCTTTAAAACCCTATTACCTTCATTTAAAAGACAAAAAGTTACTATTACATGGTTTTGTTTGCGACCTACATTATGACCGTCGCCTCCAAGTTTCAATCTAAGTAGAACTCCTGGAATAAGAATAGGCGGAGTATATTTTTTTCAAATAGGGAGAAGAACATTTAAAATAGATTTTATTGTCCTATAAACGGCATTTTCTATTTCTGAATGTTCAACCACTATTCTTTCACTATGTTCTGAAACATTATCCTTGGGGCTAGAAAGGTTCATGACTTTATCGATACTAAACATTCCAATTTTAATTTTCTCATTAATTATGTTTGTTATTTCAATTCTCTGGGCAGCAACTTGATGCTCTCGAGTGAGTTCAAGTTTGTTAGCAGCCAATCGACGGTAACCGTTTCGAGAAAGTAAAGATTCATCGCATGCTTGAACAATGGCATCTAATTTGACAAGCTCCACTCCTTGATCAGACGGTTGATAATTTAAATTGATGATATCATAATTAACGTTTAATCGAATGCTATGTATATGAACAATAGGCTGCTCATTTTCGGAAACCAATTGGTGATGTTTAATTAGTTCCAAAAGTTTTTTCCAGAATCTTTTCCAAAGGCTGCTAATCGTTTATTTTGTCCTGATATTGACTGCACATTGGAAAAAGGTTTTTTCTAATACCCTTCTTATTAAATATTACAGGTGTTGAAGTTACTTTAGAAATGCCTATGTCATTTCGGTTACAATTCTTAGCATTCAGCTGTTTAGTTGAATTTTCATCGCTAGTAGATTTCAAAAACCATTCAGATACCCTTTCCTCATCTCTAAGAACTCCTATACCATCTTTGTAGCAATTTCCAACACTTAGTTGCCCATCAGAATTTCTACCTTCAGCAGATTTCAAGTACCATTCAAAAGCTTTTCTTTCATCTTTAGTAATGCCCATTCCATCTTGGTAGCAATTTCCAACATTTACCGGTAATTGTCCTTTGTAATTTCCACCCCCAGCAGATTTCAAGTACCATTCAAATGCCTTTTTTACATTTTTAGGAACGCCTATTCCATTTTCGTAACACTTTCTTACATTTAATTGTCCATCAGAATTTTCATTTCTAGCAGATTTCAAGTACCATTCAAGTGCTTTTTTCTCATCTTTAGGAATGCCAATTCTATTTAAGTAACAACTTCCAATATTCAACTACCTATCAGAATTTTCACAACTAGCAGATTTCAAGTACCATTCAAATGCCTTTCTCTCGTCTTTAGGAACGCCTATCCCATGTTGGTAGCAATTTTCAATACTTAACCTTCCATTGGAATTTCCACCTTTTGCTGATTTCAAGTACCATTCAAATACTTTTTTTTATTCTTAGGACTGCCTATCCCATTTTGGTGGCAATTTCCAACACTTAACTGTCCATGGGAATTCCCACCTTTGGCTGATTTCAAGTACCATTCGTGTGCCTTGTTTTCATTTTTAGGAACACCTATGCCATTTTTATAACAATTTCCAGTATTGAATTGTTCGTTTGAAACGTCATTATGCTTTTCATTAACATTGTAAACTGAAGTTAATTTACATTTCTGTCTTTTATTTGGTCTTAAGCCTCTATCAAATGCTATCAATTCATTGTAATGAATTTGACAAAGTTGGTCGTCTAAACAAAGTTCTTCTCTTAAATTTGAAATAGTAGGGCTTCGCATAGCCTTAGACAAAAGGTCTGGCGTTAATCTGCAAAACTTTCTTTGAGGTCATTTGTGCCACATATTACACATGGACCTGCATTTGTACATGGTATACCCATTGACAATGTCACTAGTAAAGTTCTAAGGTTTTTAGGATCAGAGGAGGATCAATGGAGCTAAAGCCTTGTTTAACATAAATATAAAATATCAAATTATTTGTATTTTAAAAAAAAAAGTTGTGATACTTTTTGAAACCTCAATATACTAAGTAAATTAACCAATCAGCAAACGATTTGCAATAATCACATAATTTGGATTTGGAGTCAAATCCGCCCATACGGTGAACACATGATAATATGCGCTAAAATTCTATTGGTCAAAAATAAATCACAGTTCGATTATTAGTTATTTTGTATTTCTATTAGCTAATTTAAAAAAAAAATTTGGAATTTTAGATCTTGGTTTTTAGACCTGGCCTGGTTATAAAAACCAAGAAATTAATTTTATATGGCCTTATAGTTAAACTATAAATTAATTTTTTTTTTTTAACCTTAAGTAGCCACGCTAATACTTTATTAAGATACTTGTATTTACTATTGTACCTACATAGCACTACCTAATAACTAAGTTTAGCATCATCCGGCCATCCAGTCGGTACCTAAGTACCTGGATACCTAAATGCGACCTACCGTACTGCTCCGATACCATATGGTATTAGAACAGATAGCTTATCTCGCTACTTAAAGCCAAAATAAAAAGGTCTTCCCCTTTTTACGACAAGCTAGCAATCACCTTCCTATTTTCTCTTTTCCTTTAACATTTCAAGAAGGCTTGTCAACATTACTAACTTCACTTAATCATCCTTACCTAGCCTCTAGAACAAAGAATATTTCCTCCAATTCCATATGAACAAAAAAAAAAAATTTTTTTTTTTTTAAGAAAACAAAAGGAGATATAAAGGAGGTATTACTACAAAACCTACACGACATCCAAAATGAACAAAGTAAACAAAAACAAAAAAGAAACATAGACAAAAAAGACAAAGAAAAGAAAAGAAAATTGACATCGTTCATAAGAACTAATTTTAAAAATTATATAGACTGTATAAAGCATATAGCTTTAACCAAGTACTATATTTACAAAAGTAAAGAAACAATAGAAAGATAACCAAAATACGCCATTTCGAGAGAATGCGTCAGAAGAAATTTCATTTCGGTTCGGCTTCTACATGTCCAGTGTCTTTATCATTCATTGTTTGTTTCAGCCAATCTGAAACGTGCTTCTGACTTAACCCATTTTGGTAGGCATCATTCCAATTCGGGCAGAGTAAACAATGCCGATCTTTTGGAGGGGTAAGCTAAATTTCTCACTTTTTGTCGAAATTTCGTAAAGTTCCAAGAAGTGACGAAAAGAAGCCCAAAGGGTACCAAATATAAGGGAGTTGGTATAAGTTACGCTTAGCATAATAACACATCTCAAAACTAAACTCTAGGTCATTGGCCACTACTTCTTTGCTCGGTAGTATCAGACAGAGGCCTACTAACGGTGAGTGATAAACTCTAAGCTTGTCGGCAGGTAGTCTATGAACTTTACCTCTAAACGACAAGTGCCGCTTACTGCAGGCTTTATTTAATAGAGCCAATTTACTATTTAAGTGTTAAATAGAAAGTTTTCGTAGGTCGGTGTTCTTGAAATTTTTGGTACGAGAGATCGTTGGAAAGAGTTGGTGACGAACTATAAGTTAATTAAATTATTAGTTTAACTATAATTTAATTAAATTTAATATTTTTTAATTTTTTTTATATAAAATTTTATGTAAATTTTTATTAATTAATCATTAAGATTCTTAACGATCTATTTTAAATTGTTAAGAAACTTAACGATCTATTTTAGATCATTAATGATTTAAAATAGATTATTAAAAATTTTAACGATCTATTTATTATTAAGAATCATTAAGATTCTTAATGATTTATTTTAGATCATTAATGATCTAAAATAAATTGTTAAGAATCTTAATAATTAATTAATAAAAATTTATATAAAATTTTATATAAAAAATTAAAAAAATATTAAATTTAATTAAATTATGATCATTAATGATTGTAATGATCATGATGTCAGTATACTAAAATTATGATCATAATGATTGTACATGTCAGTGTATGATTGTTAAGAATCTTAATGATTGTACATGTTAGTGCATAAAAATTATGATAGTTAAGAATCTTAACGATTGTGCATGTTAGTGCACAAAAATGTAATCGTTAAAGAATTTTAATAATTGTGCCATCAGTATATGGACATAATAATCTAAAATAGATCGTTAAGAACCTTAATGATCTATTTTAAATCATTAAGAATCTTAACACCAGAGAAATCTTTATTTTTTTTAATGTAAAAAAACTTTTTTTATTTTTTATTTTTTTTTTTAATTTAAATATTTTTTATTTTTTTTAATGTAATTATTTTTTTTTAATTTGAATAATATTTTTTTATTTTTTTTAATGTAAAAAAACTATTTTTTATTTTTTATGTTTTTTTTTAATTTAAATAATATTTTTTTTATTTAACCATTTTTAATTTAAGTGATGTTTTTTTAAATATTAATTTAATAGATTTTTTTATTTAAATTATATTATTTTTTAATTTTTTAACTTATAATTATATAGATTTTTTTAATTAAAATTATAAATATTTTTTAATTTTTTTTTAACTTAAATGGTATTTTTTTTAATTTTTACTAATAATTTATTTATTTATAATTACATTTTATTAATATAAATATGTCTGAAAAAGTATGTGCTAGGATTATCTGTATTAAAAGTTGTTGAAAATGTGTATTAGAGAAATAGTGGTGTCAAAGAAGTGGTAACATTGTTATAGAACGACTTTTAGTATTAGTTTCTTGAATGTATTTTCTAATATTAATTTAGTTATATATTATTTTATTATATTATTATTTTATATTACATTATTATTATTTTTATTATTAACTATATATGGGGGTCGTCTAAAGCCATGTACCCACGTGATCAATTTTGTAGATCAATAATCACAATGTGATAATTGAGAACTCAAATGTTTTTATAATTTTGAACAAAGATATCTTTGCAAGCACCTAATAGAATTCGATGAAATTTTTTTTATTTTGATTCAACAAATTCGTAGAATTAAAATAAAAAAATTTTCATCGAATTCTACTAGATGGTTGCAGAGATATCTTCGTTCAAAATTCAAATAGTTTCGGCGCAGCTTCAATTTAGGCAGACGTTTAAAACTTTGAACGAAGATATCTCTGCAACCACCTAGTAGAATTCGATGAAATTTTTTTTATTTTGATTCTACGAATTTGTAGAATCAAAAAAAAAAAAATTTCATTGAATTCTACTAGGTGGTTGCAGAGATATCTTCGTTCAAAGTTTTAAACGTCCAACTAAATTGAAAGCTGCGCCGAAACTATTTGAACTTTGAACGAAGATATCTCTGCAACCACCTAGTAGAATTCAATGAAAATTTTTTTATTTTGATTCTACGAATTTGTAGAATCAAAATAAAAAAAATTTCATTGAATTCTACTAGGTGGTTGCAGAGATATCTTCGTTCAAAGTTTTAAACGTCCAACTAAATTGAAAGCTGCGCCGAAACTATTTGAACTTTGAACGAAGATATCTCTGCAACCACCTAGTAGAATTCAATGAAAATTTTTTTATTTTGATTCTACGAATTTGTAGAATCAAAATAAAAAAAATTTCATTGAATTCTACTAGGTGGTTGCAGAGATATCTTCGTTCAAAGTTTTAAACGTCCAACTAAATTGAAAGCTGCGCCGAAACTATTTGAACTTTGAACGAAGATATCTCTGCAACCACCTAGTAGAATTCAATGAAAATTTTTTTATTTTGATTCTACGAATTTGTAGAATCAAAATAAAAAAAATTTCATTGAATTCTACTAGGTGGTTGCAGAGATATCTTCGTTCAAAGTTTTAAACGTCCAACTAAATTGAAAGCTGCGCCGAAACTATTTGAACTTTGAACGAAGATATCTCTGCAACCACCTAGTAGAATTCAATGAAAATTTTTTTATTTTGATTCTACGAATTTGTAGAATCAAAATAAAAAAAATTTCATTGAATTCTACTAGGTGGTTGCAGAGATATCTTCGTTCAAAGTTTTAAACGTCCAACTAAATTGAAAGCTGCGCCGAAACTATTTGAACTTTGAACGAAGATATCTCTGCAACCACCTAGTAGAATTCAATGAAAATTTTTTTATTTTGATTCTACGAATTTGTAGAATCAAAATAAAAAAATTTTCATCGAATTCTACTAGGTGGTTGCAGAGATATCTTCGTTCAAAGTTTTAAACGTCCAACTAAATTGAAAGCTGCGCCGAAACTATTTGAACTTTGAACGAAGATATCTCTGCAACCACCTAGTAGAATTCAATGAAAATTTTTTTATTTTGATTCTACGAATTTGTAGAATCAAAATAAAAAAATTTTCATCGAATTCTACTAGGTGGTTGCAGAGATATCTTCGTTCAAAGTTTTAAACGTCCAACTAAATTGAAAGCTGCGCCGAAACTATTTGAACTTTGAACGAAGATATCTCTGCAACCACCTAGTAGAATTCAATGAAAATTTTTTTATTTTGATTCTACGAATTTGTAGAATCAAAATAAAAAAAATTTCATTGAATTCTACTAGGTGGTTGCAGAGATATCTTCGTTCAAAGTTTTAAACGTCCAACTAAATTGAAAGCTGCGCCGAAACTATTTGAACTTTGAACGAAGATATCTCTGCAACCACCTAGTAGAATTCAATGAAAATTTTTTTATTTTGATTCTACGAATTTGTAGAATCAAAATAAAAAAATTTTCATCGAATTCTACTAGGTGGTTGCAGAGATATCTTCGTTCAAAGTTTTAAACGTCTGCCTAAATTGAAGCTGCGCCGAAACTATTTGAATTTTGAACGAAGATATCTCTGCAACCACCTAGTAGAATTCGATAAAAATTTTTTTTATTTTAATTCTACGAATTCGTAGAATCAAAAAAAAAAAAATTTCATTGAATTCTACTAGGTGGTTGCAGAGATATCTTCGTTCAAAGTTTTAAACGTCCAACTAAATTGAAAGCTGCGCCGAAACTATTTGAACTTTGAACGAAGATATCTCTGCAACCACCTAGTAGAATTCAATGAAAATTTTTTTATTTTGATTCTACGAATTTGTAGAATCAAAATAAAAAAATTTTCATCGAATTCTACTAGGTGGTTGCAGAGATATCTTCGTTCAAAATTCAAATAGTTTCGGCGCAGCTTCAATTTAGGTAGACGTTTAAAACTTTGAACGAAGATATCTCTGCAACCACCTAGTAGAATTCGATGAAATTTTTTTTATTTTGATTCTACGAATTTGTAGAATCAAAAAAAAAAAAATTTCATTGAATTCTACTAGGTGGTTGCAGAGATATCTTCGTTCAAAGTTTTAAACGTCCAACTAAATTGAAAGCTGCGCCGAAACTATTTGAACTTTGAACGAAGATATCTCTGCAACCACCTAGTAGAATTCAATGAAAATTTTTTTATTTTGATTCTACGAATTTGTAGAATCAAAATAAAAAAATTTTCATCGAATTCTACTAGGTGGTTGCAGAGATATCTTCGTTCAAAGTTTTAAACGTCTGCCTAAATTGAAGCTGCGCCGAAACTATTTGAATTTTGAACGAAGATATCTCTGCAACCACCTAGTAGAATTCGATGAAATTTTTTTTATTTTGATTCTACGAATTTGTAGAATCAAAATAAAAAAAATTTCATTGAATTCTACTAGGTGGTTGCAGAGATATCTTCGTTCAAAGTTTTAAACGTCCAACTAAATTGAAAGCTGCGCCGAAACTATTTGAACTTTGAACGAAGATATCTCTGCAACCACCTAGTAGAATTCAATGAAAATTTTTTTATTTTGATTCTACGAATTTGTAGAATCAAAATAAAAAAAATTTCATTGAATTCTACTAGGTGGTTGCAGAGATATCTTCGTTCAAAGTTTTAAACGTCCAACTAAATTGAAAGCTGCGCCGAAACTATTTGAACTTTGAACGAAGATATCTCTGCAACCACCTAGTAGAATTCAATGAAAATTTTTTTATTTTGATTCTACGAATTTGTAGAATCAAAATAAAAAAATTTTCATCGAATTCTACTAGGTGGTTGCAGAGATATCTTCGTTCAAAATTCAAATAGTTTCGGCGCAGCTTCAATTTAGGCAGACGTTTAAAACTTTGAACGAAGATATCTCTGCAACCACCTAGTAGAATTCGATGAAAATTTTTTTATTTTGATTCTACAAATTCGTAGAATCAAAAAAAAAAAAATTTCATTGAATTCTACTAGGTGGTTGCAGAGATATCTTCGTTCAAAGTTTTAAACGTCCAACTAAATTGAAAGCTGCGCCGAAACTATTTGAACTTTGAACGAAGATATCTCTGCAACCACCTAGTAGAATTCAATGAAAATTTTTTTATTTTGATTCTACGAATTTGTAGAATCAAAATAAAAAAATTTTCATCGAATTCTACTAGGTGGTTGCAGAGATATCTTCGTTCAAAGTTTTAAACGTCTGCCTAAATTGAAGCTGCGCCGAAACTATTTGAATTTTGAACGAAGATATCTCTGCAACCACCTAGTAGAATTTGCTGAAATTTTTTTTATTTTGATTCTACGAATTTGTTGAATCAAAATAAAAAAAATTTAATCGAATTCTACTAGGAGGTTGCAGAGATATCTTTGTTCAAAGTTTTAAACGTCCAACTAAATTGAAGCTGCGCCGAAATTATTTGTATTTTGAACGAAGATATCTCTGCAACTACCTAGTAGAATTCGATGATATTCTTTTTATTTTGATTCTACGAATTTGTAGAATCAAAATAAAAAAAATTTCATTGAATTCTACTAGGTGGTTGCAGAGATATCTTCGTTCAAAGTTTTAAACGTCCAACTAAATTGAAAGCTGCGCCGAAACTATTTGAACTTTGAACGAAGATATCTCTGCAACCACCTAGTAGAATTCAATGAAAATTTTTTTATTTTGATTCTACGAATTTGTAGAATCAAAATAAAAAAATTTTCATCGAATTCTACTAGGTGGTTGCAGAGATATCTTCGTTCAAAGTTTTAAACGTCCAACTAAATTGAAAGCTGCGCCGAAACTATTTGAACTTTGAACGAAGATATCTCTGCAACCACCTAGTAGAATTCGATGAAATTTTTTTTATTTTAATTCTACGAATTTGTAGAATCAAAATAAAAAAATTTTCATCGAATTCTACTAGGTGATTGCAGAGATATCTTCGTTTCAAATTCAAATAGTTTCGGCGCAGCTTCAATTTAGGTAGACATTTAAAACTTTGAACGAAGATATCTCTGCAACCACCTAGTAGAATTCAATGAAATTTTTTTATTTTGATTCTACAAATTCGTAGAATTAAAATAAAAAACATTTCATCAAATTCTACTAGATGGTTGCAGAGATATCTTCGTTCAAAATTCAAATAGTTTAAATTTAGATAGACGTTTAAAACTTTGAACGAAGATATCTCTGCAACCACCTAGTAGAATTCGATGAAAATTTTTTTTATTTTGATTCTACAAATTCGTAGAATTAAAATAAAAAAAAATTCATCAAATTTTACTAGGTGGTTTCAGAGATATTTTCATTCAAAATTCAAATAGTTTCGGCTCAACTTCGATGATTTGAATAACTCTCGAAAATAATTATTGCTTATTTATTTTCATTTAATAAGATGACATATACATGCAAAAAAAACTTAATAGATAGGACTTCGAATTAATTATGTAATGCCAGCACGAGGTTCCTTTTTATTATCTATAATTATTTTACAATTTAATAATTGAATTCGCTAAAAAAAAAATTTTTTTTTAGTCCTTATCCAACCTAATTCTAATAAAACTATGCTTGATCAGATAATAATTCTAAATTTATTTTTTCCATTTCATTTGTGCAACTGTGTAAAGATCCCTTCGTGCATACTACATAACTAAAATAATAATTATTTATAATAAATAATAATCTATAAATTTGTTAAATTAAATACTTACCTCTAACGAATTTGATGATTTATTAGGACGGGATCGATGTGAGAATTTAACTCTCTAATAAAAGTATTTGTTTGTTCAGCATTTCCTTCTTCCTCGACCTTCCAGTACACATCGCGTACCCGTTCCATTAGCTCATTCACGGCCATTCGTCAATTTTCTGCGGCTCTTTCTTTTTCAGTCCTCTCCGGTTTTTCAACTTCGACTAACTCTCTATGCTCATATATTTCAAACCCACTATCTTCGAACATTTGTTGAAATCTTACCCAAGCATTAGCATTTAATAGTTTATTAGTACCATAAATATGGTCATGAAAGATATGCTTGCAAGGTAGCAAGTAACGGCAGAAAAAAAGACACTGGCAATCTAACGATATCAAACCCGGAGGTTCTTTACCTTTCTCCAATCTTTTTTCAACGGCAAGAACCTCTTCAACAACTAACTTTTGAACAGGATAGGGAAATTTGTGAATTTCATCGATAATTTTGTAATCAATCCCAATTGCAGATATTTTTTTAGTACGAAATTCGAAGGCTACGTATTCTGAATCAGATCTTTTTTTGTATCGAGTGTGACAATTTTATTGCATGCGCCAATCAGACCGTGATGAGAGGAAATCATTCGCTTTAATTCACTATGATACGATTCTAAAGGGTTGGTGGTGGTCGTTTGTAAAAGAAATGGGGAATGCTAGCGAGCCCAAAGAGCCCAATAGTGGGTATTTTTAAAATAATTTCGTTCTATATATTTTTTTATAGCGGGAATGGGGCAGTTGGCAACTGCCTGTTTAATAACTTTCTCACAACTGATTATTGTCCGTTTATGCATGGCATAAATCATTTCATTCCGGGTTTTAACTTTATACACCTTATTTAACCAGGTTCGTATAACATGGACAGTGCAATAAAGAACATTACATTCTTGCTCGTCCGCTTGAAGACCCAGGAAAACTAGCTCGACAGCATTGGCTTCTGTATTACTTTGATCGATAAGAAAGTGTCGAGGCTTCCAACGGCATTCAAACTGTCTAATGATTTTTAATGCGTTTGCGATTGTATTAGAATTCTCGTTACTTACAAAAAAATGGGAACCCACGTCCCAACACCCATAATTATCACGAATATACAAGGTGAATAGGTGCCAGTCATGTTTGTTGGTTTTGTGGGTGGAATCAAGAAGAGTAAGCCACCCAAAACGTTGAAGTTTTTCTAATTGGTTATTATGTGCGAAAACGAAACCACAGGTACATTGATCTATAATTTCAAAACGCTCAATCTGATAACCTTGGTTTTTTAAAAAAGAAACTGACTCTCGAATGTCCAACTCCAGTCTTGAACTACCAATAAGAGGGGCCTCCTGGGAACCTCGAACCTTATGTTGAATATTGCTAACCTCCTTGCGCCTTAATTCTTTCAGACTTTCTCTGAGACCTAACTTCTTGGTTCTGTATTCTTTAACAGTATTAACTATCACTGGGGGAGGATAGTTTTTTATAGCCTCACGTTCGACTAAAACCTGAGCTGCCTCTGATCGCTTAAGCCTTTCACTATCTTCTAGTGTGTGCGCATGATTAGATGAATCTTTGTACCGTTCAACCCGGACTTTTAGTTCTGTAACAAATCTAAATACTTTGATTTTGGCAGAACATAAATTCTCAGATCGAACCTTAGTTTTTCTGCGCTTTTCTTCCGGTATTCCTTCTTGTTGCGTACTTGATTTGTAATGCTTGGTGAATCAACAGTTATAAGTCTGCCACGAGTTTCCATTTGTATGATTCTTGTAATTATATTGAACCCAAATGTTCGAAACCAGAGGCTACCAGTCGCTATCAAACTCGTCTAGTGGAATTTCAACTGGTTGATTAATGTTAAAAAGAATGCTACGCTTCTGGTCAGGGGTTAAATTCATTTTATATTAAACGGGGTTTTTTATAAAGAAAAAAAAATGTATATATATATATAAATAGGGTAAAAAAATTTTTAGCGAAGTTTTCAAAGAAAACCTTGCTTTTAAAGGCTTTTTTGAAAAAAAAAAATTAAAAATTTGAAGGCACGTTCGTATGTAGATAGTCTTTTGTGTTTTCTTTTATTTTAAAAAAAAAATGGATAGTAAAAAGGAAGGCACGTTTGAATGTAGGTCCACTTTAATAAAGAAAAAAATGCACGCGTATTTAGTTTCAAATACGAAACTTCAACTTGCTTAAGGAAGAAAAAAAAAATATGGTAATAATAATGCGGTCAGGAAAAACTACTTTGTGGGTGGGAAAAAAAAGGGCTTGCTACAAAAAATGCATGTTTATGTACATATGACGTATTAGTATCATCAGATCATATACGGTTAGTACCAGATACGTGATAATCACGTCCCTCAATAATCACATCACGTGGGTACATGGTTTTAGCCATCCCCTATATATGGCTTAGTTAGTAGTACGAGTAACATGGTTAACCATTTCTACCATTTCTACTATTTCTACCATTTCTACCATTTCTACCATTTCTACCATTTCTATCATTTCTGCCATTTAATACCATTGTAACGTATAGCTATAAAAAGATATATAAACCCTAGTTTTCTCCCCTTCTACACATTAGACTCAGATTCCTCTCCTCCTCCCTCTAACACCTAAACATGGCTATATCTCTTGCATAATATTATCTAAATAAATAAAATATATCTTTGATCAATAAATATACTCTTGTCATTTAATGAATATATACTGAACCGCTCTAGTGAAGTAATATTCCACTTCCACACTGCTTCATATCTTCTCTGACCCTTACAAGATCTCTGTCGCTATGTGCTATGTTGCAAGTACTATATTGAAGGCTATAGTCGCTTGTAACATTTTGGTGCCTTCTGGCGGAAAACATTTAAAGCAGCCGGAACACTAGGACCTCTCTTTTCTCTTCTCTGCAAGGATATATCTTTGGTTACCTTTCCTCTTCCTCTCTTCTCTTATAATTAAGTATTTTTTTTTGGTTTACCTGTCGAATTGAAAGAGATTCGTTCAGAAGGGCATACTTGAAGCCTCTTGCATTTGTTGCACTGGTATTTTCTTGTCAAATTGAAAGAGATTCGTTCAGAAGGGCATACTTGAAGCCTCTGCTTTTGTAGCACTTGAATTAGTAATTTTAGAATCAGATTTGCATTTTATTTTCTTCTTTAACAATATATAATAGAAACCCCAAACCTGTTTAACTTAAAATTTGGAACTGTAAAGTCTACTAACTATCTTCTTAGACCTCTTTATGAATAGAGCTTATCAAATCCATTTAGAACAAATTGAAGCACACGACGCTAACCATCCTTCTACTCTTGCTGTAGAAGTCCAACAAATTGTTAACCCAGACCTATCTTGTACAATTTGCTATCCTCCTGTTACCTATTTTCAAGCTTTTCGCACTTTTTGGAATCGATACCAACAAGCATACCTTGCCACTAGCTATACTCAACAAACTATTGCCGCTTTTCATACTCTTAAAGAATATAGCAATTATAACGCTGCCAGAGCTGCTGCTAGAGACGTTGTTTTTAGCTGTCGCTATAATAATCCCAACCTTAACCCCACTGAAGTTATTGCTGCCCTCCTTCGAGGATATACTCGTCACACTTTACGACCTATCTTACCTCTCAATTTTGAAGAAAACGCTTTTGATCTATATATCGAAGGCCCTATTCTAGCCACTCCTATTCAACCCGCACGAATAACTAATACCTTTAATAACCCCTCACCAGTACTACGCCCCCAGGACAACGACAACAATATTTTTACATTTAATCCTACTCCTGCCTCACGATCTATATATAACCTATTTCCAGAAGAATTAGACGACCTAGTTGAACCCTCCCATTCTCCTACTTTAGCTCTTACGACGAAAATACTACTTATATTCAATTTCCTCCTCTACTTCAACTACTTCAATTACCTACTTCACCAATTAGCGAAATTTCTTTAAATAACCCACTTCAACGCACAACTACTCCTCCTCCAAATCGAGTTGCTCGACTTATCCAAAATCTTAATCCTTATACTATTTTCAACGCACACCTCAACCTACAACTACTCCTCAACCACCCATAGTTAACGAATTCTATCCTGAAAACCAATTTGTACCTAATACTTCACCTTTACATACTCCTCCTCTTCAACGTCAATGCCAAACACTTGAACCCCAACCAGAGTTTGTCCAACCTCAATTTATTGAAGCTTACCCAGACCAAGGAATTCTAGAGCCAGTACTTCCCGAAAAAGAAATAAATTTAAGAAGAGAAAACTTTGAAGAAATAAATTTATTGGGAATATTAAAAGAATTAGAAGGAATACAAGAAGAAATAAATTATCAAGCTCAAGAACCAGAAGAAGAAGCACACTCAGAACCTGAATCAGAAGCAACTATAGAAGAACCAGAAACTGAAAGAAACATGGCTGAAGAAGCTTTAACTGCTGCTGCTGAAGCAATGACAACTCTTGCCAATGCTCTTGAACGAGGTAGTGAAAAATCACTCCTTAAAATTGACTTTTATCAAGGTGACGGAACCCAAGACTCTGTAACATGGCTAGAAGAATTTGAAAGAGCCGCTAAGACTAACCACTAGAGTCCTGCTCGACAATTAGAACTCGCCTGTGCTTACATGAAGGATAATGCTCAAGAATGGCTTGCAAATCTTAAAAATGCCCCTACTCATTTTTGGCATCGTCAACATGACCGAGAAGTTGATGGCGTACATGTCTATAGTTTCTCACATCTCTTTAGAGAAAAGTTTAGTACCACTAAACAAAAAGCAACTTGGCAAAAACAATTATTCGAAATTAAACAAGGCACAGATACAGTTGATACCTATATTAGCTGTTTTAAACGTCTCAAAGGACGAGTGGATCCCACTGGTGCTTTTCCTGAACCCGTCATGATCCAGTTCTTTATTCAGGGACTACGACCTGAATACACCATGAATGTCCAAGCTGCCAAACCTGCTGAATTGGATGATGCTATCACTGAAGCAAGAAAATGGGAAACTGGTCGAATAATGGCCTCTGCACATAATACCAATGATACCAACCAAGCCATTGAACGTCTTACTGAACAAATTGCCAAGCTTAGCATAAATCTTGCTAAAAAACAAGCTGTTCCACCTACTCCTACTCCTGCCTACTATACTGACCAAAGTAAGGAACGACCTCAATCTAGTACTGGAAATGCCACATGCTATTATTGTAGTCAAAAAGGACATTTTATTAGAAACTATCATACTCGGTACTAGGATAATAAAAAGGATTACCAAGGATACCAATCTCGAGGCAGAAGCAGCAACTACTCCTTCAGAAATAATCGATCCTATAACAGATCCAGATCCAGAAACAGAAGCCAATCCAGGAATAGAAATTATAACTGCTCTGGATATAACTGATCCAGAAGCCGAAGTCAATCACGTGATAGATATAGAGATAGTAGGAACTATCGCTCCTCAAACTGATCCAGGTCCAGAAACCGCTCCTCTATACCCTATCCTCGTGATGTTTATACCTTGGACACTGCAAATGATTACACCTACAAACAATTTGAAGCCTTCTTGGCTAATGAAACTATCAGAATTGCTTTCTCTAACCTTTTGATTGAAGAATCCAACACTCCACAGATCCAGACACCTACCTACACCACTCCTGTTAAGTGTAATATCAAACTTAATGGAAAGCCCTATCATGCTGTAATTGACAGTGGTGCTGCTGTTAGTATGATTTCTAACCAAGTTGTAAGAGAACCTGGATTAAAAATAGAAGCTCCTTCCTCTAGTCTTATTGTCTCCGCTACTGGACCCTCTGTTCGACCCTTAGGCATAATCAAAAACCTACCCATTGAAATTGAAGGAACTACTATCCCTATGGATGTTGAAGTAATGAATACTACCTCTTACTCATTACTTCTAGGAAATGACTAGTTGCAGAAAGTAGATGCCAGCTATAGTTGGAAAAACAAAGCTTATACCCTCAGGTGGAATAAAAGGAAAACTCACGTACCTACCACCTATGAACATGATCAACCTTTACCTGCCCAACTCACTATCACCGATGAACAAGAATTAGAAAAGTTTGAACAAGAATACCTCTCCTTTGCCAAACAAAAATGCGGACGCTGCTACTCCTATAACCACCTTTATGCTAACTGTCCTAACAATGAATGTTACCATTGCTATTCCTATGGACACCTTGCTGCATACTGTCCTAAACAAGCCCCCAAAAGAAATATCTGCAAAACCTGCTCTCAACCTGGCCACCTTTATAAGGATTGCCCTGATAACCTATGTTATCAATGTAGAGAATAAGGACACATTGGTGCCAACTGCCCTAATGACCCAGATATTAGAAAACCAAAGATACCAATGTGGTTGTCAACCGCAGGACATAAATGCCAATTGGCTACCCATTTTTCTCCTTTTAGAGTTAACCATTGCTGTAAATGCAAAGTACCCAAAAGACCAGAAGAAATCAGGCCTTTTGGGCAGACCTTTATTTGCAAAGGATGTTGGATTGATTTCCATCATGACCTAGATCCAGAAGACCCTCGAAGCATAGAGTTCTTTACGAATGGTGAAGGCCGAGGAACGCTAACGGAATGTAAGCTCTGTAGAGAGCAAGGCATTAGATCCAAGATGATTAAACTAGACTCTATCCGAGAAGATACCCGATTCTGTAACCTAGAATGCTTGTATGCATATAAAGCTGCCAAGGATGTAGAATGGAATCCCGACTACAACCTATAGACTCGAGTATGTCACTATACCAAATCCACCAGAAACACCGGACATGCATATGACCTTAACCAAAGCCGAATTTATCGACTTGCCCAGATACAAATTGGAGAAAGTAATGAAGACCTCGCTCATGCTCTTGAACCCCAAATAGCTGACCTATCGAACCAGGACTACACCTATAATGAAGTCAATGTTATTATGAGAGCCTCTCAAGTACAATTGAGTGAAACTGAAGTAGAGACACTCCAAAGGATTTTAGAAGAATCTTTTGACACTAGTCATCCAGACTTTGATCAAAGGAAAGCAATGGAAAACTTATAAAGAAATTTTCAAGGAACCGTTGGACTTTGTAAGGAATATATTATGGCCAAAAAGAACACCGAGTTAGAACAATTTGACTCTTATTGTGAGAAATGTTATGAAGCACTTCACCCTCCTCCAGATCCAGAAGTTCTGTCTCCTCCAACCTCTCCAACCCCAGGATCACCTGTTGTTGCACCCATCAAAACTGCATCAGCAACTCTAGAACCCACTGACCTAGTCCCTCTCCTTCAGGAACAGATTAGGCAACAAGCCCAAATTATTGCTCTGCTGCAGGAACAAGCTAAAACCTTTGAACACCAGGACCAAACCATAAGAGAACTACAAGCCCGAGTTAGTTACTTTGAAACCTTACACCATCAACTAAGAGATTTGTATAACGAATCCTCTTCCTTTGCCGCTCCTGTATCCAATCTTAATAATAGTGATGCTCAAAATTTTTGAGTCATCCTGAGCAAGATCAAAAACTACTCGAAGATACAGACAATTCTAGACCCAGAATTATTCGAGAAATTTATACTGTGACTCAGGAAATAAAACCAAAAGTAGGACCCTTAACTACTCACCAAGGAGCCCAATTTCGACAACTACTTCTTGAATTTGCTGATCTCTTTGCAAAGGATATGATCCAACTAGGTAGAACTGACCTAGTAACCCATAGAATCTTTACTGACGACGTACCCCTGTCAGTTCTCAACCTTATATGGTACCTCTTACTGAGCAAACCTTTATTAATGAAGAGGTACAACGAATGTTGGATAACAAGTTAATAAAAGAGTCCTCTAGCCCTTGGGCCTCTCCTGTTGTATTGGTAACAAAGAAAAATAGAAAGAAAAGATTTTGTGTAGATTGTAGAAAACTTAATGCTGTTACCAAAAAGGACCAATACCCTCTACCCTGAATAGATGAAATGCTTGACTCACTTGCTGGAGCTACCTATTTTTCTACCCTTGACCTCATGAGTGGATACTGGCAAGTAAAAGTACACCCAGAAGATAGAGAGAAAACTGCTTTTATCACTAGATATAGAACCTACAAGTTCAATGTCATGCCCTTTGGACTATGTAACGCCCCTGCTACCTTTCAATGCCTTATGAACAAAGTTTATAAAGGCATAGCTTACAAATATGTAGTAGTATACCTGGATGATACTAATGTCTTCTCACGAACATTTGATGACTATATTAAACATCTAAGAGAAGTATTCACCAGGATACGTGAAGCAGGATTGAAGTTAAATATTGAAAAATGTAATTTTTGGATGTAACGCTTACCTTTCCTAGGACATATAATAGAAGAAAAAGAAATCTCCCCAGACCCAGACAAGATAATTGCTGTTTAGAAAATTCAACCTCCCAAAAGTGTTACCCAGCTACGCTCATTCTTAGGTCTTGCTGGATATTACCGACAGTTTATAAAACACTTCTCCTCTATTGCCTATCCCCTTAACCAACTACTACATAAGGACAATACTTATGAATGGAATGACCAATGTCAAAAAGCCTTTGATGAACTTAAGCACCGACTTACTACTGCCCCTATTCTAATATATCCTAACTATAAAAGAGAATTCATTCTAGCCACTGATGCTTCCTACACCGGATTTGGAGCCACCCTAAGTCAAATATCGGATGATAAAAAGGAACACCCAATTGCTTATGCTAGTAAAAGTCTAAAAAGAGAAGAAATAAACTATTGAGCAACTGAATTAGAATGTGCTGCCATAGTATGGGCCATTGAACATTTTTACAAATATTTTGGTACAAGTCACTTCACATTGGTTACCGACCACTCTGCTCTCAAATGGTTAAAATCTTCACAACCAAAAGGACATTTAGGCCGATGGATAATAAATCTCCAACCTTACCATTTTACTATCATACATAAACCTGGAAGAATCCATTCAAATGTTGATGCCCTCTCTCGATTACTGACCCAGACACACTCCTCTACTACTGCTGTTATATGAATTTGGACCAATACCAAAACTTAATAAAATATCTAGAAACAGACACACTCCCCTCTAATTTAATGGACAATGAAAAACAGACAATTATTAATCAATCTAGATATTATAAAGTAAAAGACAAATTATTATATAAAAAGAATCGAAAAGACCCAGACAAACCTATTAGAGTAATCAAATGGACCGAAGTTGAACCAATTTTGTACATGATGCATAGTCATCCTACCGCTGGACATTTAGGAACCGATGCTATGTATTATAAAATATCTGAACGCTACTATTGGGACCAAATATACAAAGATGTTCAAAATTATGTTCGCTCATGTGAAGTCTGCCAAAAACGAGGCAAAAGTAAAAGAAAAGAACCTCTCCACCCTATCCAAGTTGGAAGAGCCTTTGAACGAATAGGCATAGACCTAGTAGGACCTTTACCAATAACTGCTCGCAACAATCGCTACATTATTGTTGCAACTGACTATCTTACTCGTTGGCCTGAAGCAAAAGCTGTACCAGATGCAGGTGCAGAAACCCTCACAAAATTCATTTTTGAAGAAATTGTTTGCAGACATGGAGTCCCCAAGATTATTCTTTCTGATAATGGAAAGAATTTCACTAGTGAAGTTGTTAGAATATTGTGTGAAAAGTTTTTAATAAAACACATATTCTCCTCACCTTATCACCCCCAGACCAATGAAATGGTTGAAAGATTAAATAGAACACTTTGCAATTCTCTTGCAAAAGTCACAGAAAATATTGAAGATTGGGACCTGAACATATCTGCTGTACTGTTTGCATATAGGACCAAAAGACATGCAACCACTGGATATACCCCTTTCAACTTAGTATATGGTAGACAAGCTATCCTACCCATTGAAACTGTTATTCCCATAGCCCAAGCTGACTCAGATAAAGAAATCTCATTAGAAGACAGTATATTACAAAGAGCCTTTGAATTAATAGAAGAATTACCATACCAACAAAATGCTGACAGAGAGAATACAATTAAATACCAAAAGAAACAGAAAGTTAGATTTGACTCAAGAATACAAAAAGAAGAATTTGAAATTGGTGACAAAGTTTGGGTACAAAGAAAAGACATAGAAGCCTCTCGCTCTGCAAAATTTGAAGAGAAAAGAATAAGACCATTTATTATTAAAGAAAAATTAAATAATGGCACCTATAAACTGTGTACAATGGATGGAAAAACATTGAAGCAGTAGAATTTCCGGAGAGAAATTCTTAAAACAGATGGAAACACAGCCTTAACCCCTTAATTTATAGTGTACAACAAACATTTTTTTTTAGAATCTAAGTTTACCCCACTTTTGTCCAAAATTTGAACCCTTTTTGTTAAAAATAGAAACTTTAGAATATATAGAAAATCGGATTTTTATATTCGTAGAACGTTTACTACTAAGTAAAGTCGATCAATATTGATCTGTTCGAGCTGAAATTTTGACTGTATACCCATCGGAAGACTCCGCATCTTTTCTACTAAGCTTATCTTAGTACGAAAACACCTCTAAAACGCGCAAATCGACTTGACGGCATTTTTGATATACAAGAAGATTTTTGGTCACGTGATCTACGTTACGAATTTTTGATCACATGATAGCCGTTACGAACGTAATGAACATTGCGAAACAATTATCTAGTCTTATTTTTATTTACCATGTACAACAATATTTTTATTATTAGATTAGCCACCCTTATTCCAATATTACAATTTCTAAAAATATTTCTCCTTTTCCTTTTTCTCTCAAAGAACAAAACTTTAATTTTCTTTATGGAAACTTTAACACTCCAACC
>QKWP01000408.1:244188-281776 GCA_003550325.1 Gigaspora rosea
GTATTAATAAATTATAAGGTATTAATAAATTATAAGGCATTAATAAATTATAAGGTATTAATAAATAAGAAAAAAATTTTATTTTTATTTTTTTTAACAAATAAATAGTATTTAAGGCTTAAATATAGTTAATATAAAGATTAATATTAATATAGATAATTTTTTATATTATAAAATAGACATAAGCTATTTGTGTCAATAAATTTTAAATACATTGCCGCTATGTTCAGGAATTGATCTTTTTAAAGAAAATCAACACGGATCTGCTAATCTGAAATCAAGACCTACTAGAATATATAATGAAAAATTTTAAACAAAAAATTTTATAAATAAAATATAAGTTTGCAAGGTGGATAGGTGAACAGACAGTACTCTAGTAATGGTTTACGAATTCGAAATAGTAAATTTTAATCGATTAAAGAGTATACAACAATGTATAGAATATATAAAAATGTATTTTTTTAGGCTAATTTGGCATGATCTGATTTCTAAAGGAGAGTATACAAAGCAAAAACAGTTTGATTTTTAATCAAGTATTTTCACAATAACTAAGGAAAAATTTTATTTATTTTAATTAAATAAAAATAATATAAAAAAAAGAATTTAATATTTTTGCGCATGTGTGCTGTAGCGTACCTTATATGATTTGGTGTAATGTGAAATCAAAACAACCAAAATAACCCGTTTTTTTAGTTAGGGTTAGGGTGAGGTTAAAATAGCGTAGGTGAGAAAGGGGTTTTATAGTAAAATTTTGCAAGAAAATTTTTTTGTTAGAGCACGAAGAGTGGTTTCATAAGCAAAATTATGAGCCACAGGTGATTTTTTAAAAGATCACTATTTTTTCTCGATTTCACGTTACATCTGATCCTACGATCTGATTGGTTTATCAGATGCGTGCGTTAAACGCATATGCGCTAAATTACATAAACCTAAAAAAAATCTAAAAAAAAGGAAAAACCAAATATGAAAACAACTATCGTACAAGTGAAAAGTACAGAAGTACCAAATTAGAACAAAACTATGCAAATAAACTGTATTTTATATTAAAAAAAAATTAAAAAAAAATTAAAAAAAATAGATTGTTAAGATTCTTAATGATCTATTTATTATTAATAATTCTAAAAAATAGATCATTAAGAATCTTAATGATTTATTTTAGAGCATTTAATGATCTAAAATAAATTATTAAGAATCTTAAAATCTATTTATCATTAAGAATTTTAATGATCCTAAAATAGATTATTAAGATTCTTAATGATCTATTTTAGGATCATTAAAATCTTAATGATAATCTTAACAATTTAAAATAGATTATTAAGATTCTTAACGATCTAATATAGATCATTAAGAATTTTAACGATCTAAAATAAATTTATTTACAGTTTTTTTTAATTTTTTATTTGTTTATTTATTTTTTTTACTTTTTTTATTTTTTTTATTTTTTTATTTATTTATTTTGCACAGTTGTGTATCATATAAAAATAATGATCATCTTTGATAATTATTATTTTTTTATTTTTTTTTTATCTATTTGTTTTTTTTTTGTCTTCACTTACTAACTTGTTTTTTTTGTATTGTTGTTGGTGTCATTGTTAGTGCCATTGTTGGTACCATTGGTGTTGTTCTAGTTGGTATTGTTACTAGTATCATAGTTGGTATAGTGTTGGTGTCATTGTTATTGGTGTTACTAGCTAATGTCATTAGTGTTTTTGTAGAATAGCTTTAAGACTGCTTTACAGACTTTTCTCGGTATTCTTGTAGATGGTTTGCATAGTTTTTTAGCATTTTTGTGGGTAGTCCATTTGTTTTTCCTGCATTTTTGTAAAGAGGTCTTGCTTGTTTCTTTGGTATTCATACAAGTAGTCTTGCTCATTTTTTTGCGTTCATATGAGGTGTTTTTCTTGTTTCTCTAGCATTTGCGTGTTTTTTTAGCATTTGCTTCATTTGCTTTTTGCTTTTTGTTTTGTTTGCTTTTTGCCTTTGCTTTATTTGCTTTGTGCCTTTTGCTTCATTTGCTTTTTATTTTTTGTTTTATTTGCTTTGCACTTTTTGCTTTTCATGATTTGCTTGCTTTTTTTGCTTTGTTTACTTTTTGCTTTTCATTTTATTTTTTTCTTTTGCTTATTTTGTATTTAATTAACTTTTTTTTTTTTCTTTTAGGTTAATAATTTAGTTGTCTTTCAAGTTGTTTTGTGAAGTTGCTATAGTTGGAGCAGTGTTAAAGCTAATGTTTAGTGCACCATTAGTGTCACAATTAGTATGTCACTGGTGTTATAGTTAGAGCCATCATTGGTGTTATAATTATTGTATCAATGGTGCTGTAATATATTGTCATATATGGAGTTATTAGAAAGAGTTATTAGAAAAAGTTAGTATAGATAATTAGTATAGATTAGAGTAGAGTTAGAGTTCAGGTTAGGGTTAGAGTTTGGGTTAGAGTTTGGGTTAAGGTTAGGGCAGTGTCATTAATCACCTGATTATTTCTTATCAGAGGCCTACCCCCCCTTCCTTTTCCTCAATATATAAATAGTCAGGTTCTTATATATAATTTCAACTTTTTTTACCCTCCTCCCCTCTAAAAAATCACCTGATTTTTGTTACTCCCCTTAGAGTATTCGTTACTTTGTGTTTTTTTTATTTATTATATTTTTGGTTTTTTTTTTTTAATAAAAAATTTTTACTAGTTAAGTTTTTTTATAAAATTTGCAATTGATATTGATTGGCTGGTTATGAGTGATTTATTATCAAAATATTAATTGTTTTTATATTAATTATATATTAATTATTAACTATTATGAATATATATCGATTATAATTACTATTGATATATTGGTTATATATCTATTATTAACTATTATAGATATACAGAGGGCATCCATAAATAACATTATACAAGAGGGTTGGATGAATGATAACGTTTTTCTCAATAAGTCGGGGAGTCAAAAAAATATTACGTAATTTTTTTAGAAAAAATTGTCTAAAATTGAACCAGTAGTCCAAATTTAATGATTTTGGTGCCATTTGATTCTTCTCAGTGAGAGGAGTCGAATGGTACCAATTTCATTTCATTTGGATTACTGGATCAAAAGTTATTGGTCAAATACTATTGGTTATTATGTTTTCTTATAAAATTACTATAAAATAAATAGTTTTTTGTGAATAACTTTTGATCTAGTGATCCAAATGAAATGATTTTGGTATCATTGGATTAGTTTCACTAAGACAAATCGAATTGTACCTAAATCATCTAAATCAGATTACCGTGTCACAATAAATTCAAGTTTTTGTAAAATTTTATATATAATATATGGATTTTTATATAGTAAAGGGGGTCAAGTGCTACTATGAGGCAGTACATAACGTTATTTATGGATGCCCTCATATCAATTATAATCACTATCGATAAAAATCAGCAGGGTGTTTATAATCGATATATATCTAATTGGTTAGTAATTGATATATCCATTATGAATATATATCGATTACTATTACTATTGATAGAAATTGGCTAGGAAGGACCCCGAACAATTTATGTGAGGTTATAGTTAAAAAATAGCTAATGGAGGCCCATTTTTTAAAAAGGTTATATTTGAAAAGTAGGTATTGGAGAAAAAGGTTATATTTGAAAACAGCTAAATGGCAAATAGATATATTTAAGGATAGGGTCTTTATGCATGATTTATAAGCCCTAAATTAATGGGACCCTATTTTTAATTGGATAATATTGTAGATCATTTCTTTTTTTGGCCAAAAAATCCCTAAATTACAGGGACCTGATGTAAACAAAGATTCTACTCTTAAAAGAATGCTAATGGGATAATTTTTATAAATCTTATATTTGAAATATACTAATAAAAAATCTGGCCCGCAATAAATACAAAAATTGAAAAATGCAAAAATTAAAAAAAAAACCAAAAATTAGATAAAAATTAATCAAAATGGCTTTTTTTTAAGATTTTTTTTTACATTTTAAGGAATATCTATTTGTGATCTATAGAAAATGTAATTTTTTTTTTTTTTTTTTTTTAGAAAACTTAAGCTTGTTTTTTTTAGAGATGTTGTATTTTAAAAAAAGTCAAAGGTGGGTAAAAGTTTAATCTATGTGTGAAATATAGATTATATATACCAAACCAAAAATGCTAACCAAAAAAATTTTTACTATGATGCTCAAAAATAACCTCATATAGATTATTCGGGGTCCTGGCTGGGGTATTGAGTATTGATATATATCTTACCCGGTTAGTAATTGATATATAACTATATATAAAATTTGCTGATGCATACAACACTACCATTTGGGTTTTAACAAAAAAATTTGTTGCTAAAGTTTAATAAAACTACAGCCTTCTTTAATCCTAGCTTTATACTAAACCTAACCTTAAATTTATTCTTGTAAAAAAGTTGGTTTAATAGTTATATTATATCTAATCTTAGTTATAGTTATAGTATTCTATAGGTAAAAATTTTTTTTTCACTTAGGCAGTTTTGCCAGTATTTTATTAAGATACTAAGTATATCGCTACATAATATACTTGTTTACTTCTAATTTGCAAATCTGACATTACCCGGCTGCCTTAACGGTGCCCAAGCACAACCTGCCGCACTAATTTGAAGACGAATCTAAAAACTAGAAGCTATGTTAAACTAGCCTAAGTGCCACACCAAAATGGCTTCTTCTCTCCTTTATATTCCTTTAACTAACTAGGAATTTACTGAAGACAAATAAGGAGAGGGGGTAAAAAAAAAAAGATCAAAGCCAAGAAAATGAGAATACAAAAAGAAAAAAGAACAAAAACGAAAAAAGGAAGAGGAAAACAAAAAAGAAAAAAAACCACATAGTATAGCATGAAGGCTAGTTTAACAAAAAAAAAGAAACAAAAACTAATGGAAAAAGGAAAAGTGAATACACTATTATAACCCGTGGTAGGTTGAATAAAAATTATATAACAAATGCAACTATTGTATATCTCTACTATAAAGCAACGCTTTAACTAATATCTTCTTACAACTATATGTCCAACCTCGGATGTCCCTAAACCATCTGACTGGAGCAACATCGTATGGAATAGCACCGAAACTGTATTCATAAACAAACACGCCACGTGGTTGCATTCTACTGGGTCCGTCCGATTTTGGAAAAGTAAACACTACCGATCGTTTGGAGGGGGTAAGCCAAATCGCCACTTTTGTCGAAAATTTTGGAAAAAAAATGGCAGAAAGGTGAGAGGAGTATTAGGAAGTTTCCACTTGTAGTTTTAAGCGAGAGTGTGTTCTTCTTTAACAGAAAACTCGTCATTTCCTTATTCCACCCTTTTGGGAGCTGACTCTGGTACTAGATTTTTCGGTAAGTGATAAACTCTAAGCCTGTCAGCAGGCAGTCTATGAACTTTGCCTCTAAACGACAAGTGCCGTCCCCGCGGTAAGTGATGAACTCTAAAGCTACTAGCAGATAGTCTATGACCTCTATTCCTAAATAATAGATGCCGTCTTACGGGATTTCTCAAAAGTCTCCGGCTTATCTTAGTTTTAAGTAAAAAAAGTTTTTAGAGATTATGTGTACAAGTGATCGTCAGAAAGAGTTCTGTTACAAATTTATTAATTCCTTTTTAATATTTTTTTAAATATTTAAAGATAGAGAGTACAAAATATGAATTATATATAAAATTTATAATAATGGTTTTTTTTAAGATTTACAAAATTTTATTAAATAAATTAATTGAATTATTAAATAAAATTATAATTTTTTTGTTTTTAAAATAGTAAAATTATTTAAAATTGGTTAAATATGTATCAAGATATAAAGATTTAAATTTTAAATATCAAAGTTGTTTACAAAAATCATTTTATGATTATATGATATCAACAAAACAAAATTAACTTTTTGTGTAACTAGAGAAAATTTGAACCAACTAAAAAAACTTTACAATATATTGAAGTATAATTTTTTAAGGGGTTATTTAAGATGTGCACATGTACAGCTATGCACCCTTTTATGTTTTTAACTTTTTACTAGAATAACTCTTATTGCAATCTCAAAATTTTACTATAGTAACCCTAATACACTTTTAACAAAAAATGCTCCTCTTATGACAATACCTTAAATTCAAATTTAATTCTAATTCTACTTCTAACCAACCCTAACCCTAACCCTAATTCTAATTATTGTCACAGATTAAAATGAAATTAGATTAAAATGAAACTGGGGACCTCTTGCTCACCTTTAAAGCTTATAAACCACATATATACTCGTTTATTAATAACCCTAACCCTAATGCTAAAAAAAACCCCAAAAAATGTCCACTAAAAAATTTTAAAATTTTGTTTAAAAAATAGAAAAATTTCATTTTAATCCGATTTCATTTTAATCTGTCACAATTATTGTTTGTATTTGTTACTATGGGGTGTACAGCTGTCCTAATGACAGTTTGTATTTGTTTTTATGGGGTGCACAGCTGTGCACGGTGCACAAAATTAATATCCTTTTTTTAAATATATGTTTTATTAAAATTTTACTATTATAAAAAAGTGCATTTTGTTCAATTATTAAATTTTAGCCAAAATTAATTACACCTGTAAAAAGTTTTATTAGTAGCACATTTTTTTTCTATTGTACACAAACGAATATTTCTCGAAAAATGTTTTTTAATTCTACAAGTTTGTAGGATTAAAAAAATAAAAAAAAAGTTTATCGAATTTGATGAGGTAGTTAATTGAGAAACCATCGATCAAAATTTTAGGAAATATTAAATTTTTAAAAAGAATCTTAATATAGTATAGGTGGATCTGCCGCGCATTTGTTGTGAACACCTAGGTTCAAATAATTGGTAGTTGCTTTTTTGTATTAGGGAGTTTTTATTTCTGTTGTAAAAACCGAATCAAGAAATTAAATACTGTAGTCGTACCGGTGATAAAATTAGCTTATCAACCGATAAGTGATTAGATATGCTTTAAAAAAATAGAATTTATACGACACTTATTTTAAGATAAATATCCCATTTTTATTTTATCTGAAATCGGACGTCGAATCATTAACTCCGAAACCCCCATTGAATGGACCCACCACCAAAATCAGGTACGTACGTAATCACTGCTTAAAATTTGATCTAAGATTGATTGTTGATTTGATTAATACAAAAACTTGCAAAATCACAAATTTTTCATTTATTCGAATTATTCAAAGAATTTATTTAGTCATTGTAAATAATGAATCAGATTATTATTATAAATTGTAATAAACATTTTAAAATGGGTTAATATTCAAATTTCAAATATATATATTTTTTGATGTATTTATATTCAAGTTGGCTTTTTAAACATAACTTAAATTCAAGATCTAATTCAAAATCCTTAACTTTTTTTTTTAGATAAATACAAAGTTATTTCTCATTTTTATTGTATATATACATTGATTATCTTTTTATTACTCATGTATTATTAGTTAATCCTTATATTTAAATATTTTCTTAGTTTCTTTGTAGAGGTCCGAACCGGATGCAATTTTTTCACCCGGGTCACCCGTGTGAATTGAAATCGGGTGACCCGGATGAAAACGGGTTTTATAATGTTATGTGTCATTTATTGATTCCTGTCAGTTCGGAATCATTTTTTGAATCAACGAATGATTGTCACTTATTGATAAAGCGAAAATGAAAATATAAAAAACAAGCATTTACTATTTATAGTTTAGAATAATAATCACGATAATATAAATTCGTGAATCTCTTAAACAAATACTAGAAATTTGACAAGTCGCTGGTTTAAAAGTTAAAAATCAGTAATTTTATATGTAGGATTGTAGAGATAAAGCAAAACTAAATGAAATCATGTACTCAAACTTTGTGAATTAGCAAAATATCTATATCTAATATCAATAAGGTGAAACAACAAAATAATTGCCCTGTGAAGGTATTCGTTTTTGTTAAGGCAAATGTTAATAAGTCATATACTCTCAGTCAATCTTCAAAGTAAAGCTTCGAGTAAAATTGCAATAAAGTAGGCTTTGCTATTAAATGAAACGACATTATTTAATATACAGAACGAATTACTGAATTATTCAACATGAATTAACATACCAACCGATTTGACCCGGGTTTCAAATCAGTGATCCGGGTCACCCGTTTTGACACGGGTGACCCGGTTTACTATAACCTGGTTCGGAACTCTAACCACAATCAATTATTGAACTAATCTCTCATTCAATGGAATCCACCTAGTATCACAATCAAAATCAGGTACGTACGTACGTACGTACGGAACTTAAATTCATTCATCGATAATAACTGATAAGTATAATTAATATCGTATATACAAATTTTTTTTTTGTGAAAAACGGATGCTACTCATTTACATAATTCTCGGTCTACTTATCGAAAGATAATTTATTGCAGAATAATAAAAGAAAATCATGATGAGTGATGAGCATTCAAATCATGATTTTCTTTTATTATTCTGCAATAAATTATCTTTCGATAAGTAGACCGAGAATTATGTAAATGAGTAGCATCCGTTTTTCACAAAAAAAAAATATTAATTATACTTATCAGTTATTATCGATGAATGAATTTAAGTTCCGTACGTACGTACGTACCTGATTTTGATTGTGATACTAGGTGGATTCCATTGAATGAGAGATTAGTTCAATAATTGATTGTGGTAAACATTTACTATTGTAAAAATTAGATATCTAATGATGTTTTCTGATTCCGGGTATAATTGGTTCGTTATTGAATTTGAGTTGCTAGAAAGTTGCGTTATAATAATATCTTCCACGATTATCGAATCTGAATGTTGGATATTCAGTAAACATCCGAGTATATTGAATTCAAACCTCTGTTCGTATCGGTTTGGGCATTTTTAAATAAACGTAGTAAAATGTTTCACATGTGGAATTGAAAAAAAAAATTAAAAAATAAAAATAAATAAACCGGCCATTACTAAGCATGTAAAGCATACAAAGAAACACTATTATTAGCTAGGCTGGTTAGTAATAACATTATCCATGCATGCGCACAATCGTGATTGTGCCTTATGTGAATTTAAGTACTTGTACAAAAAATGATGTCAAAATTTGATAATGAAAGTAACCAATAGTAAAAGTTTAACAAAAAGTCAAATCTGAACCAAATGTGTAATTGGCCCGTTTCTAAGTTTTCATTAAACAATTGGTTGAATAATGCATAAGGGTGAATTCGGAAACAAATCGATCTTTTAAAATCGCTATAATTAACTATTAAGTCTAGTTGCATAATTTTCTATATACAGTAAATTTAATTATAGATTCTTTTTTGAAAGTATTATAAACCATTCGGTAATTTTTAATTGAAGATCTGGTCAAGATCAGATCGACCTATATGTTTAAAAATAGCCATCCAATCCGGCTCATGTTCATACGGAACTTTATTAAAAAAGTATCACAAACCATTCTTGTTAAAATTTTAAAAACCTTAAATTTTGGTCTATTATTCGACTTCACTCCAAGTAACTATATAGATTGGTAGGGATTTCATCTTCTAAAGGCCTCTATATTTCAGGTTCTTTTTGTATAGTAAGTTTTGACAATGAAGATAAAATGGTACGAATTAATTTTTTAGTGATACAAATAGGAAATGTAAATACAGTGATAACATTTAAGTTTAGTGATATTCATTAAATGGTACTGTTATAAGACATGTACCTGTACACACATACATAATATCTAATATGGGGTACTATTACCCAGTTTGTCATAGGATTATTTTTTTCTTTTTAAGGAAATGTAACTAAAATGTAACAAACAGCCACGAGTTTTGCAATTTACTTTTTCCATTGACTAAAATAGCATGTAATAAAAAAGACAAAAAAGGAGAATTGATAATTTCTTGGCAAACTAAAATTCGCCAAGACATGACTATTAAAGTTCAAAAAAAAAAATCTTTTATTTTTTATTGCACTTGTTCTTCTTCAAAAATTGTATTGTAACCAATACACTTATTTGAAGAGAAAAAAGAATACAATCGTACACTAATGACTTCAAACGGTGACGGTAGCAATGCAATTAAAGTGTCAAATACAACAAGTTCACAAATTTTAAATTCATTAGAACCCAAAAGTTCATTCGATTTTATCACTCCAGTTAGTGATGATTATTCTGAAGAAAAACGTCCATATACACCATTATCTTATCAAACATTTCAAAATGAGTTTAATAATGATGCAAGTTCTGTATCAACTAGACAAGAAGAAATATATCACAATTTTAAAACCATTGAAACGAATTCATCAATTAATTCACCAATTCCATCGGCTAATCTAATATCCCATGAATCTCTAAATTTCTCATCTCAATCATCGACTTTACATATGAATTTTACAACAAATTCATCAATTTCAAGAATTACTCATAAGAATTTATCGATGAATATTCGGATAAAAAATTCTTTTACAAATAGAGTGAATGTTATAAGCTCTACTGTAAAAAATTTATTAAATTTTATCAGAGGTTGTAAACAAAAAGTTTCAAATCGTCAATTTTTAATAGATCCGGATCGTAAGGAACCTATTTTAGATACTTTAACAAATTCTCCTTATTCAAGTAATTCTATTACTTCTTCTCGATATACGTTTTATAATTTTCTTCCAAAACAACTTTATGCACAATTCTCCAAAGGTGCAAATCTTTATTTCTTATTTATGGCCCTTCTTCAAATGATACCAGATTGGTAAGTTTACAAATATTATATATATATATATATATTTTTTTTTTTTTTTTTTTTTTTTTTTTTTTTTTTTTTTTTTTTTTTTTTTTTTTTTTTTTTTTTTTTTTTTTTTTTTTCAAGGTCTCCTACGGGACAATATACAACAATAGCTCCTCTCAGCATCTTTGTTACTCTTTCTATGGCTCGTGAAGGTTTCGATGATTACCGAAGACATAAGCAAGACACTACCGAAAATAATAAAGAGTGCACTGTATTTTGTAAAGATGGTTCATGGAAGAATGAGAAATGGAAAGATTTAAAAGTTGGTGATTTGGTGTCAATTAAAGCTCAAGAATGGATTCCTGCGGATTTATTATTACTTTCTTCTAAAGGTGAAAATGGTGTATGTTATATTGAAACCGCCGCTTTGGATGGTGAAACCAATTTAAAACAACGTAAAGCTTTAGAAGAAACAAATTCATTATTGAATTCTCCTGAATCTCTTTCAGAATTCAGAGGTACGCTATATTCTGTGATTTCTGTGATTGTTATATTTTATATACAAATATACAAATTCATTATAATTCATTATAATTCATTATATTCATTTTTTTTTTATCTGACTTAATACAGGAAAGTTATACGCTGAAGGTCCTAATGATGATTTATATAACTTTAATGGTCGCCTAGAATTCAATGACAAGAATTTGACGTTGACCAATAATCAAATTTTATTAAGAGGTACTATATTACGCAATACTCCAGAGATTTATGGGCTAATAATCTTTACTGGTGAAGAAACAAAACTTCGTATGAATGCATCCAAAAATATTCGAACAAAAGCTCCTAATATACAAAAAATAATGAATCGTATCATTCTCATCACTTTCATCTTTGTTCTCTTATTGTCTGCTGTATGTACTACAATGTCTTCAAATTGGTCAAAACGTATTAAAGCAAATCAATGGTATTCAAGAGGATCTAATAGAGATATGGTTACTGTATTATTTTCATTCTTGATAATTTTCAACACAATGATACCAATATCTTTATATGTTACAATGGAAATTATTAAGCTTGCTCAAATTTATTTTATAAATCATGATATACGAATGTATGATGAAGAAACTGATACTCCTGCTGAATCTAGAACTTCTACTATTAATGAAGATTTAGGTCAAGTTGGTTATATATTCTCTGATAAGACTGGCACTTTAACTGAAAATATTATGTTATTCAAAAAAATGAGTATTTGTGGACAAAAATTTTTACATGATATAGATGGTAATAGAATTGATTCTGATGAATTATTAAAATTATTTATTTCTTCACCAATTTCAAAGAAAAAAACTACCATAAAATCAATTTCATCTTTGAAACGATCTAAAAATAGGTCATCTTCATTTTCTGATGATAATAATAATAATGATAATTCTGATGAAATAATACCAACAACTCCAATAACTCGTCAAAGTTCTATAAAAAGTAATTTTTCAATGATTGCTCCACGTCCAACAACTCCTTCAAAATCAAAGAAAACATTAGAAGATAATTCAATTTTAAATACTTTTGATTTATTAACTTTAATACAATATTTTTCTAATTCATCTTTTGGACAACGTGCTAAATTTTTCTTGGTTGCCATGTCATTATGTCATACATGTGTACCAGAATTTGATAAAGAATCTAATGATATAATTTATCAAGCTTCTTCACCTGATGAATTTGCTATTGCTAATGCTTCTAAAGATTTGGGTTACGCCATCACGGATCGTTCTATGGGAAATGTTTCACTCAGAATTCATAATGATATATTTAATATATCTGATGATGAAAATAATAATATTTTTAATCAAACTTTTCAAATATTAAATTTATTAGAATTTTCAAGTAAACGTAAGAGAATGTCTGTAATATGTAGATTTCCTGATGGTAGAATATGTTTATTTTGTAAAGGTGCTGATTCGGTTATTTTGGAACGATTAAGAGTTATATATGAAAAAGATTCTAATGATTTATTATTTGATATTGGATCGGGGATAAAAACTGATGAATTTTTGGATAAAACTGTTGATTTATTTCCTATGTTAGATGATAATAATTTTTTACGTCAACAAACTATACAACATATACATGAATTTGCAATTGAAGGTCTTCGAACTTTATTATATGCACATCGTTTTATTGATGAAGATGAATATATATCATGGAATAAATTATTTCAAGAAGCTTCAAATTCTTTGATAAATAAATGTGAAAAACTTGAAGAAATAGCTGATTTAATAGAACGTGGTTTAGAAATTACTGGTGCAACTGCTATTGAAGATAAATTACAATATGGTGTACCAGAATCTATAGATAAATTACGTTTAGCTGGAATAAAAATTTGGATGTTAACTGGTGATAAACGTGAAACTGCAATAAATATTGGTCATTCATGTTCACTTATAAAAGATAATTCAATAAAAATAATTATTGATCAAAAAAATATTTCAAATCTTAAAATTATTAATAATACTCCAAAAGATGATAAATCTCATATAGTAATAATTATAGATGGTGAAACTTTAACAACAATTGAACAAGATGATGAACTTATGGAATGTTTTTTAGATTTAGGAATTAAATGTGACGCGTTAATTTGTTGTAGAGCAAGTCCATCTCAAAAAGCTTTTATGGTTCGTAGTATTAGAGAAAAATTAAAAGATTCTGTTGTAACATTAGCAATTGGTGATGGTGCGAATGATATTGCAATGATACAAGAAGCACATGTGGGAATAGGAATAACTGGTCGAGAAGGTTTACAAGCTGCTAGATCAAGTGATTATTCAATTTCTCAATTTCGTTTCTTAGAAAATCTTTTATTCGTTCATGGTAGATGGTCTTATGTTAGAGTATCAAAATTTGCATTAGGAACATTGTATAAATGTATGTGCTTTTACCTAACTCAAGGGATATTTCAAATATTTTCTGGTTTTTCTGGAATTAGTTTATATGAACAATGGACACTTGCCGCTTATAATACTTTATTTTCATCATTACCTGTAATGGTTGTTGGAATATTTGAAAAAGATTTAAATTATGATACATTAATGACAATTCCGAGACTTTATAAAACTGGTCAAGAAAATACTGAATTTAATGTAAAAGTTTTCTTATCATGGATGTTTGGAGCAATATATCACGCTATAGCTTTAACATCTGTACCAATTTTAATACATGGATATTTTCATGGTTATGAAATTAGAGCTAATGGATCTCCTCAAATATTTGAATTGGGATTGGTTATATATACTTGTGTTGTATTTGTTGTAACTATTCATATATCATATTTACAAAGTCATAATTGGACTATTCTTTCACATTTTACTTCATTTTTAATGATATTTGGTTGGTTTGCTTTTCAAATTATGTATTCTTATGCATACCCAATTGAGAGTAAATCAGCCATATATGATGTAAGAGGCGTGTTTCAAAGAGTTGGAAATAGATTTAATTTTTGGTGTGTGGTACTTTTGGCCGTATCATTTGCTTTAATTCCACATTATTTTCTTAAAACACTTGTGAACTTTTTTGAACCAACGGTGGTAGAGTTTTATCAAGAAGCTGAAAAAGATCAAAAATACTTAGAAAAACTTATAGAATGTGAAAATGTCGATTTTTATGAATACAAGAATGATAAGAATGATGAATTACATGGTACAAAATTCACCACGGATCAATTGCCTTTTCAAGATGACCAAATTTTTATGTCACCTGAGAAACGCAGTTCCTCACCTCTCGCTCTTTATCAAAATCCTCTAACACCGATCACTGATGTTGGTTTTGATGAAGTTACGACACGGAATGATTAGTTATGAGCGAAAAGGATGTCGAAAGATATAATCAATGGCTTTTTTTTTTTTTAACGTTTTTGAAATACGTGTTTGCGTATTGTTGTACAATTAATTTTTGTATTATATTTATCATATGTATTTTATATAATGGGCGAGCTTCTTTTTTGTTTTTTTTTTAACAATAGCCGCTCGAGAATTTTTATAGCCTGTAAAAAAAATTTTTTTTGATTGCAAAAAGCTAACACTGCTGGGTAATGCGTTTCCTCAATTCAATTCAATTAAGACAGATTAAGACAGTCAAGATAAGATATTATTTATTAGTTCTGTAGCTTAAAATCCTACATTATTATAATCATTACAAATTTAAAAGCAAAATACTTTAGAATTGAATAAAAAAAATTATTATAAAGAAAGAGAATGCCTTGACATTTGTCATTGTTTAACCTCTGAAAAGAAAGCATGTTCCATTGCTTGAGACGCTGTTAATCGAGATTCTGGGTCTTTTTGACATAGCCCTGAGATGAAATCAACTGCACATTGAAGATTTAATTCTAGTAATGGAGAATAATTTATTTCATCTGAAACGATACTTCCAAGTACTTGATTATCTTCCCCAGTAAAAGGCAAATGTCCCGTCAACGCGTGATAATTAAGTATACCAAAAGACCACATATCAACAGCGCAAGTGTAATGGCATTGTCTTTTACCGTCGAGCAGTCCTTGGGCGATTTCGCATGACATATACGCAATTGTACCTGTTGCTGTGTATTCAATGGGATCACCTAATTTTTCAGCTTTGGTAAAAGATTTTGTTAATCCGAAATCAATAAGTTTGACAACTTTATAAGTTCTATCAGAAAACATAACGTTTGATGCCTTAATATCTCGATGCATATAACCATTTTCATGCATATATTGGATAGCACCGCAAATTTGACGCGCCAAATCAGTCCAATCATCAAATTTAATCTGATCTTGATTAATGAAAGACTGCAAGCTTCCACCAGTCATATGTTCTAAAATAATGATAGTACGTTCGGGACCTTTCCAAGAATCATAAAAAACCACAATGTTTTCGTGTTTTAATTTACTGATAATGTTGGCTTCTTCAGATATACGGTCATATAATTCTTGTGACATGCTTTCTCGAAATATATATTTACAAGCGACTTCGCCATTGCTAAAGTTTTGGAATCCGTTCATAACTATACCATGAGCACCCCTATCATAATAAATAAATAAATTAATAAATTTATAAAAAAAAAAAAAAAAAGCTAAAATTAACCGGGTTATGGTTAACTAATTTGGAAACATGTACTTACTTTCCGAGAGATTCTTCTGATCTAACTGTATAATTCCGCAATGGGTCTGGCATTTGATATTTTAGACTCATTTTTTCTCGAATGTAGTTAAATTCAGAATTAGAATACCTAATTTCTATAACAAAATATACATTATTGACAAAATCTTTATATTTTTCAAGAAAAAGAAAATTTATATTACTTATGGATTTATCCGGATGTTCACCAATTCGTATCATATCTTGGCCGTGTAATTCCATAGATTGACCATATCCAACTCTTTTATTGTTAACAAAAGTTGACGAATTAAATGAAATGTCTCTAACAAATGTTGTATAGTTACATCCTTGCACTCCAGGATTAGTTTTCTATAAAAAAAGTAAAATTAAGAAAAGACTTTGCAATAATGAATTAACAATCGTGTATTAATGTAAACGAAACTTTGGTATTACCACTAACACGAACTGACAATGTATTTTATCAATCATATAGTCTTCACCAACAAAGATTCTACCTTCATTGCAACCGGGAAGTGTCCCTACACAAACACTTTTTTTCGTTTCGTTCAAAAAAAACGTTACGAGCGGTTGACAATCAATCCGGAACGAAGCAATAGGTGTCGCATTTTCTGGTGTTTGTGCATTAACTCGTCGTCTGTACTTAATATACTCTTGTACGAAGTGATTCTTTACCGGTTTACCCTAAACAAGTGTTTTGCTAGCATTTTTAAGCAAGGTTATGTTTAATGTGTCGTCAATTAAATGCTGGTGAATTTCGTCTACTTACCGATTTTTGTCTTTTAACTTTCATTTTTTTAAAAGTCTGATTTTGTGTAAGCATTCTTTATTTAAATATGCATAATGCTTGAATTCTCATTGGTCGATCAAATAAATTATCATTTCCCCACAGTTTTTAAAACAATGGCTTCGCAATACTTCAAAGGCATACTAGCTGGAGGATTAACACTTGGATTTGGTTATTTACTTATGAAAGTTGTTACACCCACTAAAGAACAACTTTACGAGGTTAAATTTTTATTTTTATTGTAGGGTCTAAAATTCTGAAATTAACTTGTTTCTAATTGCGTTAAAATGCTACACATTTCAATTCAATACGTTTTACGAATTAATTAAAAGAAATTATCACCAGACTTAAAACACAAAATTGACTCTCGTGAACAACGCGAAAATCATATTGCTATAATGGAATTAATGAAAAAGGTTGCAGAATCTGATAAACCAAGTTCGTTCTTTTCCGTTTTACTATTTTTATTATGTGTGTATATTTGAATTATTTTTTTAATTTACTTTTCTCAATTGCAAGTATACGACCAATATCAACTTCGAGAATTACAAAAGGAAATAAATAAAGGATAATTGTTTTTTCTACAAATATGTGGGACGTGTTAAAGATCAAAAATTAAACAAGTTCAAAAGTTTTTATTCCTCATTATTGTCACCAAACTCCATCATTATTTTTTTTTAATAGTCCGTGCCTAACACTTGCAGAGTCATAAAGGGAATTTTAAAGCCACCTCACATTTGAAATGATCAATTCAATATTATTTTGAAACCATTCTCCAGGGCTAATACTCATTTGGAAATTACTCCTCAATTGATTTTTAAACGTTTTCTTATATAACCATGATATGGGCCATAAAATTATCCAAAGACATGTTATAATTGATATAAATTTTACCCAAGGATTTCTTAAAAAATGTGCTAACTTATGATCAGATTGAACTTTAACAATGTGATTACGAAGTGGATAAGTGATACGTATATCATCTCGAAATCCTTGTTGTCGAATTGTCGAAGAGATTGCTCTTGTTAACGTTTCATAATCCCAGATTACAACCTAATTTTAAATCAATTTTTTTAGAAAAATAGCAATAGAAAAAATAAATTAAGACCAATGATAAGTAACATACCTTCCGCATCTCAATTTCTTTTAAAAGATTTTTGTGTTCGACATATTCCTTCAATATCTGCATGATCTCTATTGGTGGATGGTTTAGTCTCTGAATCGTGTATATAACACCCGTGGGCAAAATATAATCTGAAAGGTCTAAAGTAAACTTAAAATCAACAACCTCCACGTTCGTTGATTGATCAACCCGACGAGAATTCCCTTCTGAATCAACAGTATAATAACTATCGTCTTTTGATTCTGTGTGGTAACCCTTTTTTGAAAAATATGAAATCGGTCTTTATCCCTAATCATTTTTGAAATAATATAAATAGATAAAATACCATAATAGTTATCGCCATTTGAGGTTTGTCATTCCTCGCCACAAAAAATCTATATAATGATTCAGCATCTCTATTCAATTTATAATCAAAAGAAGTAACTCCTTCGGCACTGGTTTTATAGGATGCATCAGACAATGAATATTCTGGTGGTGGTGGTAACATTGCAGGTGCAGATGTCCCAATTGATGTAATTGTTCTATTAGTAGATGAATTACCATCATTATTATTTTGGTGACTCTTATTTGAGATATGGTTTGATTTATCAATATCAGAATCAGTTGTATTATCAATCAAGAGAGGTGTATGTTCTGAGACAATTTCTTGATTTTCTTCAGGAAGAACTAAAATTTCTTCAAGAGATTGTGATACGGAACGAGCTGCGGGTGTTATAACAACGCTCGTAGGATTTACAGAGTTTCTAACTGCCTCCTCATAACTTGGTAGTGCCGTGCTGACTGTATTTTGTTGAATTATTGATGTTGACGATGAGTCACTATGTCGCGAATTCGTTGCACTGAAAACGAAGACATAGTCCGAGTTATCGGTCATCTCACTCATGATGGCAAGGTGAACGTAGAATTTTATTTTTGATTCCCTTATATATATATCTTATATTAGTTGCTGCATATTCTAAGCATTAATGTCATAATTACCAATTAAGGGGAATCCTTAAAAACAGAGCGCAAACGTCCGAAAAATTACATATACCGGTAGTTACACATCTAAAATTTTATCATGTGATTTTCACAAATCGACGAATTTAAAACTTCACCAATCACAGTTTGTCAAATAATCGAAATCATTATCATCATCTAGTATCCTTCCTTTTAAATAAGTTGATTTGTTCCTATATAGATTAGATGACGAAAGGGGGATGACAAATGGTTGTGGCAGTGATATCGGTTATTTAGCGCAAACTCCCAGTACCCTAGCCATGACGAAATCGACGATCCTTAATAAATAATAATATAATTTTTTCCGAAGATATCTTAGTCATAAATCAGCAAATTTTTTTTTATTTTTGATTCTACGAATCCATAGAATCAAAATAAAAAATTTTTATCGATTTTCAAAACAAGAACTGCGGCTAAGTTTTTCCCAAGCTTTGAGCGAAGATATCTCAGTAACTACCTATATAAAGTCAACAAAAAATTTTTTATTTCAACTCTATGAATCCATAGAATTAAACATCGATTTTGGATAGGTAGTCATCGATCATTACCCAAATTTAAAGGCGATAAATACTGCCTAAGTTCTTCCCAAATTTTGAGCGATAATATCTCGATAACTATCTATTCAAATTCAAAAAAAAATTTAGACAATTATCAAAATAAAAACTTTGAGTGATGACTGCTCAATAACCACTAATCCAAGATTGATAAATTTTTTTTATTTTAACTCTATAAATTAATAGAATTAAAATAAAAAAATTTCCATTGATATTAGGTAGTTAGTTATCAAGATATCTTCATTCAAAGTTTTAAAAAAGTTTAGATGATGATCAAACTAAGACTGCAGTTAAGTTCTTTCCAACTTTGACAAATAATACCTTGATAACTACCTATCCAAAGTCAATAAAAGTTTTTATTTTAATTATATGAGTCCATAGAATTAAAATAAAAAAAAAATTTATCAATTTTGATAGGTATTTACTGAGATATCATTGTTCAAAGTTTAGAAAGAACTTAATCATAGTCTTTTAATTAATTAATTTATTTTTAAGTTTTAAACAAGAATATCTTAATAACTATTCATCTAACTTCTATAAAAATTTTTATTTTGATTCTGTAAATTCATGGAAATAATTTAAAAAAAATTTCATCAATTTGAATAGATAGTTACCATGATATCATCATTCAAAGTTTGGAAAAAACTTGGTCATGGTCTTATTTTGATAATCGTCTAAAATTTTTTGAATTTAAATGCATATTGAAATATTAGAGATAATAAATTTAAAGGTTTATTTTACCACTAATTTAGGCATTTAATTATATAGTATTTAGTGAACTATTTAGTCATTTTGTCAAATTAAAAATTTTGACATTTTGACACAAAATAATATCATATCAAAATATATTTTGATACAAAATTGTCTAAATATTTGATGTAATAAAGCATTTTGACTAACATTACTTTGAGCAAAAATATCTTAGTAATTACTTATCAAAAATTAACAAAAAAATTTTTTATTTTAATTCTATGGATCATAGAATCAAAATAAAAAATTTTTTGTTATTTTGAATAGGTAGTTATTGAGATATTATTGCCCAGACTTTAAAAAAATTATCTAAACAAGAACTGTGACCAAGTTAATATATCTTAGTAACTACCTTTAAAAATCAACAAAAATTTTTCATATGAGTCTATAGAATTAAATAAAAAGTTTCATTAATTTTGAATAAACAGTTATCAAGATCTTATTAAAAAATTTAGCTGATTATCAAAATAAAAACTGCAGCTAAGTTTTTCTCAAGCTTTGAGTAATAATATCTGAATAACTATCTATTTAAAATCATAAAATTTTTTATTTTAATTCTATGAATTTATAAATAACTAAAAATAAACAAAGCAAACAAAAATTTACTAGTAAGAAAAAGTTCTAAATTTTTTATTTTTTTCTTAGCATTGGTTTTACTTTTTAGTAAAATTAACAATCTAAAGTTTGGTCTATAAATAAAAAAAAAAACCAAAAGGAAAGCAAACCTTAACTGTTCAAAAATTATTCATTTTAATATCTCTTGTAATTTGTTTAACAGATTTGACTTTCTTAATAATTTAGATTCTAAGAATTAAAATAAAAAATTTTTTATCAATATTAGGTAAGTAGTTATTAAAATATCTGCTACAATATATAAAATCAGATAACTAGTTATGCTAAACCAGGAATGTAAAATTCTTTATATTATTATAAAAATATATGAATTTACTATAAACTTTTGCTGAAGATCCTATTTAGTTTAACTAATTAACTTTAAATTTTTTGGAAATATAAAGCAAGGAGAGGAAAAAAATAAGTACAAAAATCAGATTAAAATTTTGTTAATTTTGTACAATTTTAAAATATAACTTTGTCAAAAACAAAAATTTACTAATTTTAATTAGCAATTATATGTAAAATTATGCTTGAACAACTTTATTTAGTAGCAAAATATGGTTATCTTGACAAAAAAATAAGTTTGCTAGATACTAAAGTTAAAAATTTTTGGTTGTAATATAAAACCCCTTTTTTGTCAAAATAATCTGCTTTGGTCTTCTAAGTAAACTTGTTTAGCAGTAATTACCTATATTAAAGTTGAAATAAACCTTTAGAAAAATTTTTTATCTAACTTTAACATTATTTGTTATTTAGTAAAAGGTTTAAAAAATGCATTTCAATTTTAATACAAGTAAAATTACCTGCTAAACAAGTTTACTTAAAAGCCCAAAGCAGGTTATCTTGACAAAAACAAGGGGTTTATATTACAAACCAAAAATTTTTAATTTAATCATATAGCAAACTTATTTTTTGTCAAGAAAAGTTGTTCAAAACATAATTTTATATATTATTACTAATTTAAAATTAGTAAATTTTTGTTTTTAACAATGTTATATTTTGAAATTGTACAAAATTAACAAAATTTTAATCTGATTTTTGTGCTACTTTTTTTTTTTCTTGCTTTATATTCCTGAAAAATTTAATTTGAAGTTATTAGTTAAGCTGAATAGAATCTTTAGCTTAAAGTTTATAGTAAATTATATATTTTTAAAAAATTTTAATTATAGAAAGCAATTTGATCTATTTTAAAGAACATGTTCTATATCCGTTAATTGAATGAATTTTTGTATTAGTAAAAGTTTAAAAATTACAAATCTGACCTGCAGGCCGATAGCGTAAGTGGTTACGCTCCCAGGTCGCCAAACGTAATGTCGCCGGTTCAACCCCTACTAAGGACCCCGAACAATACATATAAAGGTTACATTAGCTTTAATATAAACTTTTTAAAATTTTTATCCACTTTTTATTAGAGCTAATTAACCATATTTTACATATAAGCTTTAATATTTAATAAATTTTACCCAAATATTAAATATAACAATACTTTTTTTTAAAAAATTTTTTCAAAAAAAATTTTTTTCTCAAAAAAATTTTTTTTAAAAAAAAATTTTTCTTAAAAAAAAATTTTTTAAGAAAAAAAATTTTTCTTAAAAAAAAATTTTTCTTAAAAAAAATTTTTCTCAAAAAAAAAGTTCTCAAAAAAAAATTTTTCTCAAAAAAAAATTTTTCTCAAAAAAAAATTTATCTCAAAAAAAAATTTATCTCAAAAAAAAAGTTTTTCCAAAAAAAAATTTTTCTTAAAAAAAAATTTTTCAAAAAAAAATTTTTCTTAAAAAAAAAAATTTTCTTAAAAAAAAATTTTTTTCAAAAAAAGGTTTATTAAAAATTTTTTCTTTATCCAAATTTTAAATACAACCTATTTAAAACTTATTAATTTTATCCACTTTTAATAATATAACATTAAAAGCTTTTATCCACTTTTAAATATAACCTTTTGACCAATATCCACTTTTCAAATGTAACATTTTTGTAAAAAAGTAACCTTTTTAGCCAAAATTTCAATGTAACCTCTATATATATTGTTCGGGGTCCTCCCTACTAGCAGACAAGAAAAAACTATATTTGATTATGAGATGGACGGGCTGAACTAGGATGCTAGAACCGCGGTTGGTTAAATTAACCACATTTAGTATGCGTGTGTTGCCGAATTGAGAAATATTGGATACTTTCAGTGGAATTCCGGTTGAATATTTGTATACTTCCGGTGGGATTCCGGTTGAATGGATATACGTTGAAAATGGAAGGTCATACTAACCCGATAAAGGAAAAGGAACTCAGACGAACTCAGAATGGGCTTAGCCCTAACCCGAAACAGAAGGAGACCGAAAACTTTGAAAGGCCGAAGGAAAAAAGTACCGAGAAAATTAACTCCTCTGCTCTCGCCCTGGTCAGTACGGACGACTGAGGTCCAGATGAAGTTAGAAGCTAATAACTTCGGAAAGCTGAAGGAAGAAAGTACTGAGATGTCTGTGTCTCGCTCTCTGCCCTGGTCAGTACGATGACCTGAGGTTCCAGAAGAAGTTGGAAACCGATAGACACCGCTGGCGGACTGGGTAACTGGAATAAGGGGTGGCTGGGTAACTGAGTACAGAGTTAGGTTGTACAACTAGTCCAGTATCATTGTAAAATAAAAAAGTAATCTGTAATATGACCTTAATGACCTTAATAAAAGAGAACCATTCAGCACCCCTTGCATAGAACTAGGGTTAAAAAAAAAAATTACAAATCTAATATTATTATATAGTGCCAGTAGCTTTAAATCTCCAATTACGTAATTTGTTCACTTTTGCTAAAAAGTCATGTGATAAGTATATCCAATCAAAATGCACAGTTGCTCATTTTTTTTCTTTTTCTTTTTTTTTTTTTTTAGAGAGTAACAATACTTTTTTGTCTAGAAAGTAATTAAAAGAGAGTCTTACTTATTTATAGAGAAAGTTTTTTTAATTTTTTGTTAAATAGTAAAAAATAGAGCTTTTTTTTTTTTTTTATTAGAGAGTGACTTTTTTTTTTTAGAAAATGATTTTTTTTTCTGAGACCAAAAATTTATTTGATGCCCAAAAGAGGTGCCATATGATCTTAATGCTACATTTTGATTGCGTTAAAATTAAAAACATATATGTTCATATTTTTACAATTTATTAATAAATTGCCAATTTTAAAAGACTACTGTTTTACCAGTTTAGCTTTAAATTAAAATCTAAACCACAAGTTTAATTCTTTAGAACATAAAGAACAAAACTTATAGATTAGTTTTATATTTTATAAATTTTTAAAAGAGGAGTAGTATTTTTTGTAAAGCTATTTTTTATGAAGATTTAAAGCTGCTGGCACTATAGTATAATTTGAGCTACTAAACAAGTTTGCTTAAAAAATAAAAGATAGTTGTTATACAGTATAGTAAAAAAATATACTAACATTAAATTAAAGTTTAAAAAAAATTTTACCTATAGTATAACTTTTTTTTACTAAAATAACCTATTTTTGTCTTTTAAATAAAATTGTTTTTTTTAGTTTTTATACTATATCTTTTTTTTACTAAGATAACCTATTTTTGCCTTTTAAATAAAATTGTTTTTTTTAGTTTTTATACTATATTAACATATGTTATTATATACAAGGTCTCACCTTTAATATTTAAAAAAAAAGTTATTATATAAATACTTAATCTAATTTTTAAAAAAAATTTAAGATTTGGTATGGTATAGAGCAATTACCTGGGTCAGGTTGACCCGTACAGGTCAGAAATTGTCACGGGTTATGTGGGTCATGGGTCAAAATCAGGTTGACCCAGGTTAGTGTAACCTGTCAAGTTTATCATATTGTGGTAAGTAATTTACGTTGACTATGAAATAAGCAGTAATTTTATACCTAACAGTAATTTTTTATGATAATGAAAGTAATGTTCAAAAATTGATTCCTACGAAAATGACAAACTAGACTTTTATTAAAACTTATTCTTCAATTGGTTGAAAATTAAAGAGTGACTAGAATGAGAGGCTTAGTCGAATGAGGCGATTAGATTTGGCGGGTTGGGTGGAAGAGTTGAGGTATAACATCTAGTACTCAGGATAGTTTGAACAGTCCTACAATATAAAGAAACTAACACTTCTTTTAACTATGGCTTGGGTTCTGCCACTTGGGACCAGTGTATAAAATAGCATGATAAAAATCCGGATCTACCATTTTTTATATTGCATATACCGGTATTTTAAAATTGGGCCGGTTCAACAAACAGTGCATGATTCGGAGTTTTTTGAAGTAATCGGTGCGTGCATCTATGTGCCTCCAATGATCTAATGATCATTTTCTACTAATGCAGGTTTTTTTTTTTGAACCGGTATTTTTTTATATAACAGGTGCATGTACCGGTAAATTAAAATTTCTATTTTAAACACTGCTTGGGACCCAAGTATCGGTCAACATGGGTCGAATATTGGTGCAGAACAAATTAATTGTGCAGTTTTTAAATAATATTAAAATACGTCAAATAACAAGAGAATTTGTCTGATAATTAAAATATTTTTTGTTTTTTACATTACTGAAAATTGATAATGATAAAATTTATATCATCTATAAGATATATTCTTACGAAACATAGTTGTGGTCGAATATATTTAAAATGTATTCAATACAAATAAATCCTGAATTTATTTTAACAAATGAATATTATTGAAAATAAGAATTACTATATACTGTTTTCTTTTGTTCATTATATGATATATTATTTGCTATATTCTTAGACTATAAAAAGTAGTGAATTGTTATTTGTTTAAGTTGAAATACCTTATTATATCAATATTATTATTTTGATATTCTCCAAGGATCATATATTAGACACTGCTAGCCTTAGTGTTGTATTGGGAATTTGCAGTTTCGCTTTACTATAATTAAACACTTGTAAGTATATAATTCCTGATCAATAAATGACAAAACCTTTTGATCATTTTTATTGATAAAAAGTTTGTTACACTAAGCTAACTTTAAAAAGCGTCATTAAAACTATTTTAAAGCTTCATTATATTAAAAAAAATTCAATATCTGACCCGAACTCATTTGACCCGAGTCACAATTTTTTGACCTGGGTAATAGCTCTAGTATGGTGACTTAGAGAAGTTGGTAAGTTGTTACCCCAAGTGGCAGGTTTAGGATTCAAATTCCACTATTGACAGTTTGAAAAAATAGATCTGTGTTTCAGTAACTGCTTCTCATCGACTGGTTAAGTACATTACCTGTAGCCTTGGTACATCTTGAATAAGAGCTTTCAGGTATAGTTGTGTATTATTATACAGACAAATCCAAGAACTGGAGAAACAGAAACCCATTTGGCAAGTCCTGAGTAAATAGGTAGCAAAAATCTTTAATGGTGCTATCAGAACTAGAGTATTAAAAACCAGAGCCAGAGAACTGAACAATAAGATCTTCGAAGGAAAGGGTTCACCAACTCGGCTATGAGAGTTGTACTAGAAGAAAAGAATCTATGTTTTGGAAGTAGGTACCAGGAGAAAAAAGACCATAAAGCACCTAATGCTAGGTAAATCGATCCTTCTAGAAACTGAATTGGAAGTTTGAGATAATCAGAGAAGGACTAGTAGGAAGGAATAGTGAGCACTAAGTTGGAGTAAACCTTACAAGAGCAGAAGTAGGTAACAGTAGCAGTTGCAAGGTATTCTCTAACTGCAAGTTGTTTGCCTTAGTGAATGCACAAGTTACCAAAGTGTAACTAATATTTATGTAAAACAGGAACTGCTCTACCAAGTTTTCTGTAAGGATAAACTAGTCCTAAGGGGATATAGTTAGCATCCGGAACTGCTTTGACTATAAATTGGAATCGCCTAATTTTTTCTTTAATTGTTTAATCGTTTAACCATTTAATCATTTAATTTGGCCAGTATTAAAACAATTCTGCCTATGACCAACATAATTCTGCCCGGAACTATAAAAGCAATTTTTAAACTGTTAAACGATTCCAATCTCTAGCCTTGACTAACTAATGTATCAGAGGACTGTTCTGGTGATACAAGTAGAATTGGCAGACAAAGCTTGGACCAGGGGGTTTAAATAGGCAATTTCCTAGTTGGGTTGCAAATATGGCAGCTAGTGTAGAACCTTCAAGCGGACTACTTAAATTAAACAAACAAAAGTTGTACATGTGGCTAGTTGTACTCTTATTCATATAACAAATGTTGGAAGCACATAAAGAAACCCATGATCCCATACTTGAATAAAAAGACTTATCACCCATAGCAGGAACTTTAACATAAAAAAAATCCTGGAGTATATTATAATGCAGGTGTACAAAAAAAGTTTTTCTTTTTTTAATAATTTAGATTTTGATATTATTTAGCTATTTTAGTATAATTAAAAAATTCTATATTATTTTAGAATTTAAAAATACTAAATATCAAATATCAAAATATTTTTACAAATTTAAACCAATTTTAGCTAGCAATATTAGCTTAAAGTTTAGCTATAATATTTGTTTTGATAATTGCCTAAATTTTTTTAAGCTTTGGCAATAATATCTCAATAACTATATATCCAAAATTAATAATTTTTTTATTTTGATTCTATAATTTACAGTGTAATCAAAACAATCAATTACAGTCAAACCTCCATATAGTCACCCTCTATATAGTCACAAAACCAATATAATCACTTTTGTAAGTTTACCAACCTTTTTACTATAATTTTCACCTCTATATAAGCACATTTGCATTATAATCACTATCACAATTTTTTATTTACCATCTATATAAAACTACCTCTACATAATCACATTGTTATTATAACATTTTGAATTAATTATTTTATTATTATAAATATTTTTTTAAGTTATTAATTATTATTTTTTAACAAGTAAAAATTTTTAAATTTGTTTTTTTAATAATCGATTATCTTTTCTACATATAAAAGTTAAAATTATACTAAGCAAATTGATAAAAATGCTATAAGTAACATTGTTCAGAAGACAAAATTACATATATTCTGAAATTTTCAAATAATTTGCATAACATTTTATTATTGCACTTTTACAATTTACTTTTAGGCGAAAAAACTTAAAAAAATTAAAATTTTTTAACTTAATCGTAATTATAAAAGTGTATTAATAAAATTTTAACTAAATTATCTCAAAATTTCCGAGTATATGTAATTTTGTATCCCGAACAACTTTACTTAGATCATTTTTATCGATTTACTTTAGATAATTTTAACTTTTATATGTAGCTACGATATACGATTATTTTAAAAAAATATTTTAAATTTTTTTTAAAATAATCGTATATCGTAGCTACATATNCTTTTATATGTAGCTACGATATACGATTATTTTAAAAAAATATTTTAAATTTTTTTTAAAATAATCGTATATCGTAGCTACATATTAAAGTTAAAATTATCTAAAGTAAATCGATAAAAATGATCTAAGTAAAGTTGTTCGGGATACAAAATTACATATACTCTGAAATTTTGAGATAATTTGGTTAAAATTTTATTAATACACTTTATAATTTACGATTAAGTTAAAAAAATTTTTTAATTTTTTTAATTTTTTTCGCCTAAACGTAAATTGTAAAAGTGTGATATTAAAATGTTATTCAAATTATTTAAAAATTTCAGAATATATGTAATTTTGTCTTCTGAACAATGTTACTTATAGCATTTTTATCGATTTGCTTAGTATAATTTTAACTTTTATATGTAGAAAAGATAATTGATTATTTAAAAAATAAAAATTTTTATTTATTATAACTTCTATATAATCCCAATTTTTTTTTTATATGCAATTTTATTATAATAGTGATTATATAGAATTCCTCTATATTAGTCACATCTCTATATAATCACCACTTTTTGTATCCCGAGGGTGTAATTATATAGAGGTTTGACTGTATTTATAAGAATTGGATTTTTAAGAGAATTTTGTGTTTTATTATAGATAAACACTTTTATATAGCTAAAATCTGTTTTTATCATAGTTTTTTGTCTTGTATTTTTATAGTTTTTTCTTTTATTAATTATTAATATCAATTTCTTAGATAATGCAGTTACTAACCTCAAGATAAGACTAATATCATATACAATAATCAATGTTTATTAATTATATTCATGACAATAGGTGCATTACAGTCAACTTTCGCAATAGTTACACACCAAATTAGCATTTTATATACCTATTGCAAAATTGTGACTAAAGTGAGAAAGAATTTATATAGTTTGTATAATTAGATAAATAAAATCAAGATGACTATAGTAAGATTGTAACAAATGCAGGATGTAACTATTGCAGAGTTGACTGTATAATGATATAATCAATTGGAATATAAGAGCAACAACTATCATATAGTACAGAATCTAGCAATTTTTTTTTTTTTAATCTTAAGACCCAGCGCTCTTCTCTGTAACCCTCCTTGTGAGCAACCTCCACTTTAACCCAACTCCGATAAGCCAACCGGCTTGCCTTACGCCGCCCAAAAGATCTCTGTCATCGGAGCTTTGGCCACTCAGAAATGTTACTGTGATGAAGGCTTTATCCGGCTTGCCTTTCACCGCCCAAATGTGGGTCCGCACCGTATTATTTAACTTCCTGCAGGACCGGCTGAGCCACCTCAGTCCTGTTTCCTGTGGGTACGTATATGTTACACGGAAACACCGCCATCAAGTTCGTGCCTCATTGGACCGACTTTACATTTTGTATGACTTCGGTTATTCCTAATCAGGTTCTGACTATCAAATTCAATTTGCTGCCAAGCGGTATTGAACCGGCAACCTTCGATTGGGGACCTGGGAGCATAACCGCTATGCTATCAACCCGCAGGTCTACAGAATCTAGCAATAAATAAATAAATATGCAATAAATAAAATAATAAATATAGTTTACCTTTATTAATATTAACCTATTTGAATCCAGTAATTTGGTTAATATATGCAGGGGTAGATAACAAAGGGGGATTGGCTATTTATGTGTTATAAAGCTTTAACCAATAAGAAATCGCATTTTAAAACAAAAGATAAGTATACTATTAGTATTGCTTGTCAATTTTTCTAATTGGTAAATCTGTCATATCATGTAATTTTTTATTTCATTGATAATCTGCCAGTTAACTAAAGAGTGGTCATAGTATAACATGATGCAAATTATATATGAAAATCACTATAGGTGAAATGTAGTATGCTTCTATCTAAAAAAAATTTTTCTTACTAAGTTAATAGTACATGTTCACTAATTTAAAGTTGTAGAGCTCATTGAGATGCATTTAATAGTGGTTAGATTATTCAAACCGGTCTAGTAGATGGCGACGATTGGCTGACTATATAAAATCTTTATATAAACAATGTTAGTTTACATAAAGATTTTATATAGTTAGCCAATTGTTTTTTAACAATATCTCGCCATCTACTAGGCCGATTTGGATAATATAACCACTGTTAGATACGTTTCAACAAGCTCTACAACTTTTAATTAGTGAATTAGCTTAGTATGAAATTTTTTTTTAAATGGAAGCATACCACATTTTGTTTATAGTAATTTTTATATGTAATCTGCATCACGTTATACTATGATCACTCTCTAGTTGACTGAGGGATTATTAATTAATTTTTATTGGCTAGGGATATCAATGGGGGAATATTTATTATAAAAAAAAATTATTTTATGTTTATAGAGATATCAACAAGGGATATTGATTACTAATCCAAATAAGATCGGCACTATAGCTATATTATTTACTATATATGAAATTAAGAATAAACAAATATATAAACAATATATTAGTAAATCTGATTATGCCCTTATGAAAAGTTATTTTTGTACTAAGTAAATATTATTTTTGATATAAATAAAATTGTAGAGCAGGTTCTTGTGCATATAGTTGGGGTGAAATTAATTTTCAATTTTTTTAATTTCAACAATAATTTCAACAATAATTTTAACATTTTTAATATGTTTATAAATTAAACCTAAAACAATTATTGTATTTATTTAGCTTAGTTTTAATTAATTTTTGATATAATTTAAATTAATTTTTAATATCTAAAAACTAATTTCACCAATTTCACCATCAAGTAATTTCAACAATTTCAAAAAAAACTTTTTATTATGAAGAGTAATTTCACCCCCATCTATACTTGTGCATCTATTGGTAAAGTTTCATTAAAATTGGACCTGTAGATAAGAAAATATGAGTAAAGACATCTTTAAATTCATAAAAATTTTATATATACAGGCCTGTTTCAGATTTTGTACTATATTGTTTATATTTTTGTTTTGCCCAATTCTAAATATAAAAATATTGCTGATCTTATTCAGATTGGCAATTAATAAAGTTGATATATGCAGGAGATTTTTATATATGAAAATTTGTTTTGTTGATAAAGTTATTAATATTAACGAGAGGTTAATATTAATGGAGTTGATATTAATGGGGTAAACTGTAATAACAAATAATAAACAAACAATAATAAATAAATGTCATGGCTAATGCTGAAGTTGGCTGATGCTGAAGCTCAGGGGTCTCTATTGAAAACTATAAGTCCTGCTAAAATCCACATCTACTCTATAAATATAAAATCTACACCCAAACCCTACCCTAACCCTATAAGACAAAAGTGAAAACAACATCCAAAAAAATTTTTAAAATTTTATATCAAAATAGGTCAAAGCTTCAGTATCAGCCAGTTTCAGCATCAGCCGTGACAATAAATAACTAGCCATTATGATTATGCCATAAGACCTAATACAAAAGAATAATAACTATTAAGCAAAGAGTTTGATAATCATCATGTAATTATTATTATGGTCATGTAACTATTGTAGTACATATCATTGTACTAAAACTCGAATTAATCTACTATATTACAATAAAATTAAAATAAAAAAAAAAACATCATTTATCGCCAGTGTGATGCATTGCTACTTTCTAATCAACCAATTGGAATGTAGGATCAGTTTTAATGTGAAATTGAAGTAAAACAGCTATTTTTTAAACATTGCTTCTAATTTAAAATTTTAACTATAAAACTACAATTTTTTTTAGCAAAAAAATTTTTTGCAAAATTTTGGATTAAAAAGGATTGTCTAACTACTAATTCTATCAAACCCTAAGGGTGTACTATTTATTACATAATATTTTTTACTTAGTAGCTACTCTTATCCATATATGGTATGATTACTTTATCTAATTTGGATGATTAATATAATATGGGGGTGAGTTAGTAAAAAAGGAACAAATCATTTTTAGTAAAATTTTTTTAATTTTAAATTAAAATATCTTGACAACTATTTAATCAAATTTGCTAAAAATTTTTTATTTTAATCTTAAAATTATATAAAATTAAAATAAAAAAAAATTTTATTAAATTTATTAAGATAGTTGTTAAAATATTTAAGCTTAAAGTCAAGAAAACTTTTACTTAGAAAAAATTTTCCCTTTTCTACTGACTTACCCCCATATATAGATGTAATCACTACTTCAAACCATGTATCCATGGTAAAAATTATGTAATAAATGGCATGCTCCTAACTTTAATCTTAATTTGGCTATTAGAGGCATGCTATTTATTACGTAATTTTTACCATGGATATATGGTTAGAAGTAGTAATCATGTCTATAAATTATATTAATCAATTAGTATTAGATAAAAGAGGTAGCTACTAAGTAAAAACTATTATGTAATAAATGGCACACCCCTTATTTGTTTTAATTAATGTAAAGTTAAAACAAACAAAATGATTGGTTAATCAGAGGGTAGCAATACATAATACTAGTAATAAAAAATAATTGCCTAAAAAAATTGCTAATTTTGATAGACTGTTACTAAGATATCTTTGCTCAAATTTGAAAAAAAAACATAATATAGATATTAGGGATCATTAATTTTATCCAATCAGAATATGATAGTTCAAGTAGAATCTCACAATGACTATATTTTTTTTTGCCTTAGTAGAATACTAGCAAGCTCTCAAAACTATGCTTTTTTTTGTTTAAGTCTTTTCTAGTTTGCAAATATCTGGTATAAAAAATAGATCATTAAATATACTAAAATAAGAGTTTTTGCCAAAATATATTTGTGAAAAGTTAGTATATTATGAGCATAATAAAGAAATCAGAAAAATTGGTTTATAAATAGGTAAATTATATTAATTTAATTTTTTTTATAATTTGCTTTTTTTTGTTTACTAGTACTTATCTATAACAACTATATTTTTAGAAACATATTAGAACAGGCAATTTTATAACCATCTTGCTATCTTGATTATTTGAATTTTCAAAATAATATTGTGCTTTTAAATAAAAAAATAGAAAAACAGTATAAATACAAATACACTTTAAACTTTTAGAAATATTATATTAATTTTTTTAATTATTCAAAATAATTTTGAATTAGAATAATAAAAGATACAGTATTAGCTAATGCACTTTACAAAAAACTATACAAATTATTATAACTTGATTATAATAATTTTGGATCAAAAAATACAGTAAAGCCTCTATAAGTGCACTCTCTATAAGTAGTATAAGCATACCTTTTTTAAATACACACTCAAATGCTGACCCAAATATATGCATGCCTCTATAAATGCACCTTTTCTTATTGTTTTCAAATGCATATCGTTAAATTTTGGTCTTAGAAACATGCACATAGAGGTATTACTGTATTAGTAAATATGCTTTGCAAGAATATCATATTAACTTTTTTAAATTATTCAATAATAATCTTAAATTAGAATAAAAAAAAATATTAGCTAATATCTTTTATATATTATATTAATTTTATTATAGTTAAACCTTCATAAAGATAATATATACTGACAAGTCTAAAATATGCTCTTAGAAAAGTTTGTATTTAGAGAGAGCCAATTAAATTGCAGCTTTAAAAACTAGATTATCAGGTTTGTATAACCTAATTTAAATGCTAAAATTCAATTAGCTATATGCATTTAGAATAGTAGTTTATAAAAAATTTTGAGAAAGATTTATATTTGCAAAATATAAAAGATGTATTTAGTACTAATAATTTCTTATAGCCAAAACAAAAACATATATTTAAAGAGACATTGTATTTATAAAGGTTGTATTTATAAAGGTCTGACTGTATGTTTTGTAATATTTTTTGTCAAAAAACAAAAAGTATTAGCAAATATATTTTGCAAAAACACTATATTGATTTTTCAAATAATTAAATAAAATTTTAAATTAGAATAAAAAAAAATATATTAACTAATAAAAAAACTCTTTTTGATAATCTTTTATACCAACTTTTTTATAAATACTAAACTATAAAAACTTTATAGTTAGGAGAATAACAAAAATTAGATGATTTTTTAGAGAAAGAGTGGTAAAAAAAAATGAAATTATATATAAGGAACCTGACTATATATATATTAAGAAGAGGAAGATGAGGTAGGCCTCTAATAAAAAATAATTAGGTACAGCCCTTAGAGGACCCTGAATAATCTATATGAGCTTATATTTAAGCATCATAGTAAATTTTTTTTGGTTAGCACTTTTATATTGGTATATATAAGCTATATTTTAAATATTATTAAATAGAACTTTTACCCAATTTTAACTTTTTTTGAAATATAACATTTTTTTTAAAAAAAATACAAAGTTACATTTTTTTAAAAAAAAACTAAGTTATATTCTCGAAAAAAAACAGAGTTACATTTTTTTTTAAAAAAAAAACAAAGCTACATTCTCTAAAAAACCCAAAAAATAAAGTTATATTGTTATAGAACAGGTTTCTAAATTATAACCACTAGAAAATTCTAAGTGTTTCTATTACTTTATTGTTTTATCACTTTATTACTTTATTACTTTATTACTTTATTACTTTATTACTTTATTACTTTATTACTTTATTACTTTATTACTTTATTACTTTATTACTTTATTGCTTTATTGGATTATTACTTTATTGTTTTATTACTTTACTTTATTGTTTTTATTGCTTTTTAAAAGATATATAAACCCTAGCTTTTATCCTTTTTTAACTTCAGGATTTGTTCCCTGCAATTCTTTAGTTATAGGAATTCTTTAGGCACAGAAACCTTTAGATAGTCTTGTAGCAGCTTCATATCTTCTCTGACCCTACAAGATCCCTGTCACCGTGTGCTATGTTGCTAGTAGTATATTAAGAAGGCTATACCGCTTGTAACATTTTGGTGCCTTCTGGCGGAATGCATCAAAAATAATTGAAAAGCATTAAAAACTGTTGAAAATATTAAAAACAGCCAGAACTTTTAGGACCTTCTTCTCCTCCTTCTCCTCATCTTTGAAATTAAAGCAGCCAGGAACATTGTACAAATATTGAAGGGTGGAAACATTAAGTTGAATCCTCTCCTTCTTTTTCTTTTGGAAAAGATTATTTTGTCTATTTACGTCTGACTATTACCAAGGAGTAATAGCTTTTGGTTTTCCTGTCGAATTGAAAGAGATTCGTTCAGAAGGGCATACTTGAAGCCTCTTGCATTTGTTGCACCGGTATTTTCCTGTCGAATTGAAAAAGATTTGTTCAGAAGGGCATACTTGAAGCCTCTGCTTTTGTAGTACCCCATTTAGTTATTTAGTTTTTTTTGACACAGTTTAATAGTTTATTAATGAAAATTTTATAAAATGAAAAACCTCTCACCCTCTCAAAAGTTGGTTCTCTCCAAATCTCCCAACTCTACAAAATCCCAAATTTACCCCATTTTATACCAACTCCACATCCACTAAACCCAACCCCACAAATTCCATATCCCTCCAAACCCTAATGCTACCCAAACCCAATTTAACTAAAATCCGACTATATTAAACCCCAACTTTACAAATCTGACTCCAAAATCCGCCTCTAATCACCCTTTCCAAACCTAATTCTAAACCTGTCTTCCATCTCCATCTATTCCTCATTATCCGCTTCTTACCTTTAAAACTACCCCTAAACCTTTACTCCTTATAACTCGCTAAACACCCAAATCCTAACTTCTCTTACTAATCCTTAAACCCGAATCTATCTACTAACCTAAAACCTTATCTCTTATAATCGTATCCAAGCAAACGTAATACGATTATTCATTCGGTTGCTCTCTTTGAAAAATTCCAAGTTGAACAACCAAGTCCGTAAACGTTCTGCCAAACTTGGACCACCAGTACCTCCGACTAAAGCAAAGACAGTCAAATCCCTAAACCTCAAATACCAACATTTTTAGATTCGCCAAAATCCCGATTTCATACCCTCAATTCAAGAATCTCGATCTCCATTCGGAACTTCGACTTCTCTAAAGATCCCAGCTTCTTAATCGATTCATTAAACACAATTCGCCCTATCAAAAGAATTGGACGATTTGTTTTGAGTTCCTATTAAAAAAAAATCGGTATTAGTAATCGCAGAAATATATATAGGAAAATATATATATAATCAATAATGAAAATAACGAATGATACTTATCATGTTGAAAGCCCGAACCCGGAATACGAAGAATAATCATCTCATCCACATTGATCATTTTCTTTACTTTAATAATCCCATTTGCCTAAATCGTTTATCCATCGCATATATATATATATCGAAGAACCCAAATCTAAGAAACAAAATAAGAATAAGATTCAGAATTAGTTAAAAAAATATATATATATAAATCATTATTAACTTTCGCAATTATAGTCAAAAAAAAAATTTTTGATAGTTACCTAATAACCCCTCATATGCAGTGAACCCATCGCAAATTCGAATATTACAAGACCTAGAAAAATTCCCGATACATCTCCTAACAGTGCTCCACCGAAAAAGACCTGTACTTATCCTAGAAGATTCGGCTACTATGCCTTACTAAAAAGGGATGGAATCGCTTATTCACCACTCCCAAATGCCAGAAAATCATAGTACTTTGTCGACCAAATCAAGTCCCAAAGTCCTGAAAGCGACATATCAAATTCAACAGTAATAATGTCTAAACGTAACGATCCCACAAAAGGACTCAAGCCCCAGGGTCCCATAGAATAGGACAAAGCCTACGTATAAGAAGAAATATCTCAGGTCGTCAAGTGCCAAGTTCAGACCCAAGACCCGACGAAGCAAGATATGAACTACACCCGAAGACGAAAGAAGTTAATAAAAAGAAAGATATCGAAAGACAAAGAAAACTGATGAAAAAAAAAACATAATACTTAACCTATATCGGAACCGGTACCATCAAAAACGAAGTAAGAATTAGAATAGACCTAACAAGACCTACCCATAAGGAAAGAAGATATGACCCGGCAAAGCAAAATAAGACCCAGACAAACAAGAGAACCGTACCAAGCCTGTTCCGAAGGATGTACGAGCCAGACCAATCAAGCCCCAAGACCCTACGAAGTAAGGCCAGTCCGACAAAGTGGAACAAGATCAACCTCCATAAAAGAAAAAGATACCTACGTAAAACTACGCATACGAAGACATCCAGCGCCAAGTTCCAGACCCAGAAGAGCGAGACAGGCCTCGATAAAGGTCAACAAAGAAAAGCGCCAGAAGAGAAGACAAGTCCAACAAAGAAATACCAGAGTCAACAAGGATATACAAGACCTGACCTAACGAGACATACCTGGAATATAGGAAGGAAGGTTCGACCCGGTAAAGCAAAACAAGACCCTACTCGAAAAAAAATTGGATCAGGCCCAACAAGACCACATCATAAAGAAAAACGGGACCCATACGAAAGAAATTACAAAAAAAAAATTTTTTAACTTCAAACGGCCTTACGTCGAAATAAGCCCACTCCTGAAGAAACAAGACCAAACCAAGACCGTAGGAAAAGACCAGGCCCAACGAACAAGATAAAGACCAACTCAAGTCCCAGACCCGGAACAATAAAACGACTAAGAATCGGTCGACTACCTTGCAATGACAAAAGGTCCAACAAGACTCAAAATCTACGACTACGAGAATGCCGAAGACGAAACGAAGCCTA
>QKWP01000408.1:284449-326823 GCA_003550325.1 Gigaspora rosea
TTTATTACTTTATTACTTTATTACTTTATTACTTTATTACTTTATTACTTTATTACTTTATTACTTTATTACTTTATTGGATTATTACTTTATTGTTTTATTACTTTACTTTATTGTTTTTATTGCTTTTCAAAAGATATATAAACCCTAGCTTTTATCCTTTCTTAACTTCAGGATTTGTTCCTTGCAATTCTTTAGTTATAGGAATTCTTTAGGCACAGAAACCTTTAGATAGTCTTGTAGCAAAGTCTTGTAACATACTTAAATAAAATATATCTTTGCCCAACTAAATACACTCCTGTTCTTTGAGTAAAATACATCGAACTGCCACAGTGAGGAAACATTCCACTTCCACACCGCTTCATATCTTCTCTGACCCTACAAGATCCCTGTCGCCGTGTGCTATATTGCTAGTGGTATATTAAGAAGGCTATACCGCTTGTAACAATATTCTTTAAAAAACAAACCAATAAAACCAATTTTATTCTCTAAAAAAAAATTTTATTCTCTAAAAAAAAAAATTAATTCTTACTTTATATTTTTCATTAGCACATTTCAAATATAAGATTTATTAAAATTATCCTATTAGCATTTTTTTAAATATACTCTTTTTGTCCATTAGCTGTTTTTAAATATAACCTTTTTATCCATTATCTACTTTTCAAATATAACCTTTTTTAAAAAAGGGCCTCTATTAGCAATTTTTCAAATATAATCTTATATAGATTGTTCAGGGTCCTGCTCTTAGTATATTTGTATATAGCAAAACTTAAAACTAAGTTTTACTATCTTCCTTCTCTATAATCATACCACTCGTATCATGCAAATTGTGTAATTGTATATAGGTTTTTATTATAATATGCTTATAAAAAGGTATTTTTTTATAATTTTATTAGTAAAGTGGTTGCAGATTTTGGTGTAATTATAAAAAAGGTTTTACTATAATGTGATTATAGAAGAGGTGACTATATAGAAAGAAGACAGTAAATTGAATGCTAAAAAAATAAATAAAAATAAAAAAATTATCTTTTTGGCTTTAATTCTTAGTTAAAAAACTCTGGTACTATTAAAAATATAGTAAGACCAAAAGTTCTAAAGTTTTTATCAAAAGTTGTAGAAGCATTAGCAAAAATATACTATTGGTTTAATATACTATTTTGTAAAGTATATACTTTTATAATCTTTTGTAAACTGGTATTCTAGATACTTTTTTCTGTTTTTTTTTTAAATTTTTATGAAAAAAATAGAAATCTTAGCCTACTTCCTTCAAATTTCAAATAATCAGCAGTGTTTACTTTTTTTAATTAAAAATATTTTTACTAAATTGGAACTAGTATTACAAATAAGTTTGGTACTATATATGAATAAAGGATTAATTGATTTGTAACTATAGGTTACAGAATAAATTTATAACCATAAATACTAAAATTAGGTGTAACATGACTATCAAACCAAACTTTCTATAAAAATAAAACTGTGCAATTAAGGTTAGGGTTAGAGTGAGGTTTGGTGTAAGGCTTTGGGTTAGAGAGAGCTTTAGTTACATTAAAATTTAGCAAGGAATTTTTTTGTTAGAAACCAAAAGGTAGTTTCATATATGAAATTTTGATTTAGAAGCAATTTTTGGCAAAACGAACATTTGTTTTGACTTTTTTAAATGTGTAACATTACATCTGATCTTAGAATTTGATTGGCATATTGGGATGGGTTACAGTAACCGTAGTTACAAATTAATTAATCCATGAATAAATAATAAAGAATATATTAGAAATTTTGGTAAGTATATAAAAAAATTTCTTACTTTTATATAATATTAGATATAATGATTTCTTTTTTTATATATATATAATACTTTGATATATTATATTATATATTTTATATAGTATTATATAACTTTTATAGTCTAATACAGTGATATAAGATAAATGGGGGTATTGTGACCAGAGGGGTATTGTGGCCAAGTGATATATCTTGTGATCTAGTGATTGGAATTGGATAAAATTTGTACTATTCAATTCGTCTCATTGAGACGAATTGAATGGTATAAAATTCGCCCAATTCTGATCACTATATCACAAAATATCATCATTTATGCAAAATATAAGGTTTTGCACATATTTGAATTAATTTTTAAATATGGATTTTATTTTTTGGTGCACCTGCACCGTGGTGCACCCCTCATCATGAGATCATTGTGATTGACATACAGTTACGTATTATATCAGTAATATCTGATATTACATTTTAATTTATTAAAAATATAATAAATACGTACTAAGGGAGCTGCCGTAAATCAGGTGATTTCCATCTCTTAAGGGGCTACCCCCACCCACCCACACCTGACACTTTATTAGCCAATCAAATTGCGCAAAAAATTTATATATTAATTAATTCTGTCAACTGGAGAATGGCGAAATGTGGCGTTCTTCTATATAAATATTTTTTCTTACTAAGTTAACGATACATGTCCACTAATTGAAAGTTATAGAGCTCGTCGAGACGCATCTATCGGTGGTTAGATCATCCAAATCGGCCCAGTGGATGGCGAGATATAATCAAAAAACGATTGGCCGACTGTATAAAATTCCGTGACACAGATTACATATGAAAATCACTATAGGCGAAATGTGGCGTGCCTCCATCTAAATGTTTTTTTCTTACTAAGTTAATGGCACATGTACACTAATTGAAAGTTGTAGAGCTCGTCGAGACCCATCTAACGGTGGTTAGATCATCCAAATCGGCCCAGTGGATGGCGAGATATCGTCGAAAACGATTGGCTGACTATATAAAATCTCTATGTAAACATTGTTTATATATAGTCGTCCAATCGTTTTTCGACGATATCTCGCCATCCACTGGGCCGATTTGGATGATCTAACCACCGTTAGATGCGTCTCGACGAGCTCTACAACTTTCAATTAATGTACTTGTGCCATTAACTTAGTAAGAAAAAACATTTAGAAGGAGGCACGCCACATTTCGCCTATAGTGATTTTCATATGTATTTGTTATATAGTCGGCCAATCGTTTTTTGATGATATCTCGCCATCCACTGGGCCAATTTGGATGATCTAACCACCATTAGATGCGTCTCGACGAGCTCTACAACTTTCAATTAGTGGACATGTATCGTTAACTTAGTAAGTAAAAAAATTTATATGGAAGAACACCACATTTCGCTATTCTCCAGTTGACAGATGGATTATCAATTAATAAAAAAATTAATATTATATAACTTTTGATCTACTGGACCATTTTAAATGATTTAACTACCAAAATGATCCTCTCAAAGAGAGGATTCTAACAAGTCCAAAATTACCAAAATCCTATCAAAGGATCCTAAAAACAATCTAGATTTATATAATATTATATAGTATTTATTAAAATATTATATAATATTTATAATAATACAAATCAATATTGATCTTATGATCTAGTAATTGGATTTTAATAATTTTAGGTTTGCTAGAATCCTCTCTTTGAAAGGATCATTTTAGTAGTTAAATCATCCAAATTGGTCTAGTAGGTCAAAAGTTATTTAATATTAAATTTACATATAAATTTATAATTTTAATTAAAAAAATTTTTATAATTTTGGCCAGATTTTGGTAATTCCGGCCAGAATTACACCTGATACTTTGGCTACCCCACCCACCCACACAAAAATCAGGTGATAAAAGTCAGCTCCCTAATGTAGTCATTTAAATTTTTTTATATATATAGATTATCGTGTGTAATGACCGTTTTGAGCAATAAAGTTAACAAAAAAAACCTAAAGATAGCTGTTATACCTGAACCTAATCCTAAACAGAACCTAACCATACCTTGAACCCTAACCCTAACTAACCGTTGCATAGCTATATTGACGAATTCACCCTAACTTTAACTAATAGCAAAAGTGCTGAAATCCAAAACACCCTAATCCTAACTAACTACATAAATGATGTAATCTAACTAACTACGATTACTATGATCACAAAAACATCACGAAGTAAGTATTTTCATCACTTTAATAATGATGTCAAAGGTGTGATTCAATAACGACATCACCAACGATGAAAGACTCCAATAATGACGTCAACGGCGAAAATGTTTTCACTATTCCAATAACAAAATAACAACAGTGTCCCTTACAATTTAAAAATAAGTGTTAGTAATGCGTTTGTAAACCTAATAACAAGGGCAATAAAAAAACGAAAATATACTTACTTTAAATTCTGAGAGAATCCAAAAATATCCTAGAAAAAATAAGTGAACGCATAATACGTCCACAAGAAAACCTAAGCTCATCTTTCCAGAATTCCACGAAAGCCCAAAGATGCTTTTAAAACCTGGAACAAAAGGAGAAAGCGTTAGTGATGCGTCTGCAAAATAGTAGAAAAAAGGAAACATCAAATAACATATCCACAAGACAGAAAAACAAAAAAGAAATATAACCATATGTTCGAATTTCCAAGAACATCCAAGAACTCCTTTAACCTAGAAAAAAAATGAAGTACTACCCAGACAAAAAACAAGAACAAACAAATAGAACCATACTTCTTGACAATACTAACAAAACTAACAAATACCCGGAGGCAGCTTCAAACAAGGGACGAAGCTTAAAATGATGTTTCCGGTAACAAAATACTAGAAGGCTAGCATGGCAACGCCTAATTCACCAAAGCATCAATGACAAAATAATGACACCCAATTTCTCAAGGCATTAACGACGAGCAACCAAGATGAAATAACAACACCCAATTTCTCAAAGCATTAACGATGAACAACCAAGATGCCAACAACGATACAAATAAAGCACATTAACCTACAATAAAAAAAAATTAATAAATTGTTATAAGTTATGTAGCAAAAAATAAAAAAATAAAAAAATAAATAAAACTGATCTGATGACATTGATGATCACTATTTATACCCCGTGATCAGGGGTGCACCATGGTGCACAGTACACCAAAATATAATTCTCATTAAATATATATAGAATATTTAATAGTTAATAATTTCTGATCCACTGGTCTGTTTTGGACGATTTTACCACCACAATGACCATCTCAGTGAGACAGTTCTAACAAGCATAAAATCATCAAAATCCAATCACAGGGTCCTAAGATTAATATAGATTTATCTTATTTTATAAAATTATATAGTAAATCTGCAAAATTTTTACATATTTACCTTTAACAATCTTGGGATCCCGTGATTAGATTTTAATAATTTTGTGCTTTTAGAATTGTCTCACTAAGATAGTCATTTTGGTGATAAAATCATCCAAAATGGACCAGTAGATCAAAAATTATTCACTGTCAAATAATTAGCTACAATATTCCTCTCACCTCCTAGAATTTAGTTTTTATATCATATTTGTGTACTAATTATTTATATCTAAAACTATATACTATATATAATATAAAGATTTTTTGCAGTAATTTATTCTTTATTAAGTATAGTTCAAATAATAAAAATTTTACAAAAATCTATTTGCTTATTAAAAAAAATTTATTAGTAGAAAATTTAACCTGGCCACAATATCTCCATTTACCTTATATAGACAATTATAAACAGTAATTTTGAACAATTTGAACAGTTTCAACTAAAATGTGTTCAGTGTTTTCAAAACTATATAATATATATTTTTTAGATAAATTTATTAATTATTGTCACAGCTGATGCTGAAGTTGGCTGATGCTGAAGCTTTGATCTATTTTGATATAAAATTTAAAATTTTTTTTTTGGATATTTTTTTTGCTTTTGTCTTATAGGGTTAGGGTAGGATTTGGGTGTAGATTTTATATATAGAGTATATGTAGATTTTAGCAGGGCTTATAGTTTCTAATCGAGACCTCTGAGCTTCAGCATCAGCCAACTTCAGCATCAGCTGTGACAATTATTAAAGCTTAAACAAGCTTTGAACAATTTGGATTTTAGATATTTTGAATATAAACAAAATCAAAAAAGGCTTTGAACAGCCAAAACATATATTACTAGTTTAGTATGAACTTTATATTTTGTTTTTTTTGTTTTATTTTTGGTTTGCTATTATTTTGTTTTGGTTAGTTTGGTTTTTTTATTTAGATAGTATTGTTTTGTTCTTCTTAATTTTTTTTTATTCTTTTATATAAGAATCTCAAAGAAAATGTTTTTAAAAAAATGGATTATAAAGTTAATAGTTAAATATCAGGCTATAGCAATATTTTAAGCATATATAACAGTATATATAATTACCAGAAATCTGTAAATTTTGGCTGAAACTATAGTTTTGGCCTAAATTATTTTGCACATTATTATAGTTTATATATAGGATTCTGTATGATACCATCACTAAAAAGAACCCATTTTTACAAAAAAATAATTTATTAGCTTTGATACATGATGCTAATATAAATATTTTTTTAATAAAAAAAATTAAACAATAGTAATTATTGTTATTATTATTATTCTTCAATAAAAATATGTATTAGTTTAAAAATTGACAATAAATAATTTAAAAAATAGCTAGTATTTTTGAATTGAAAAAAATACAGTCGGACCTCCATAAATGCAATCTCCATAAATGCAATACCTCTCTAAATGCACGTTTTTTCTATTCCGTAAGATGTCATTAGTACTAAATGCACGTTCTATATTCTGTAAATGCATGTTCTTTTGAATAACATTTTATATTACACTAACCTCCCTAAATGCATGTAGCCAATCAAATTTTAGTATTTAAGATAGGTTATAGAGTTTCAGTAGAAGTTACACAAACATGATGATCAAATTTTTAAGGCTGCAATTTAATTGGCTCACTCTAAATGCAAACCTCCCTAAATGCACGCTGTAGTCTTGTCCCTACAAGTTGCATTTATGGAGAGTTGCTGTACTATCCCTATTTAATAGTTGAGATCTTTCACATTAAATATATAAAATTTGCTATAAAAAACTTAAATTTTAGAAGTTTGCTATTTATCACTAGTGGTGATCATATATTTTGTATCTTTAAATTTTGTCTATGAAATCACCTTTGAGGCTCTAACAAAAAAAATTTTTTGTAAATTTTGGTATAAACTATGCCCCCTGCCCCATCCCAGTTCTTACCCTAACCCTAATATTAATTAAATTTAATTTTTATTTCGGCAAAAAACTTTTTGTTAAATTTTGTTAATCACTGGTGATGATCACCACTAGCAATAAGTAGTAATTTTCTAATTTTTAAAATGAATATGTGTTTTATTATGAAATTATGTGCATACAAACCAATTTGATCAAATTTTGTGAAATTTTGTGGTGAAAATACACAAATTTTATGATTATCACAAAATTTTGTGACTTTTTTAATATTTTGTAAAACACAACATATCATTCATAATTCCTGTCTGAATATCTAAAAGTATGGAGTTCTCACAGACAATAATAAAGGTATTAAAGGTTGGTGAAGCATTAGAATTGAATATTGGCTGTTGCAAGATAATGTCATTAACTAATTGTAACAGGAACTTCAAGAATGAAGTTAATAGGAATCCAAAGAAAATGATATGTTGTATTTCACAAAATATCACAAAATTCACAAAATTTTGTAATAATCACAAAATTTGTAGTTCGATCAAATTGGTTTGTAATATATTTGGTTTAATAATTGAGTTCTTTTACAGCAACTTTTATATATTCACTGTGAAAGAGCTCAACTATTAAATATGAATAGTATTTTTTTCAATTCAAAAATACTAGCTATTTTTGAAATTATTTATGAAAATGATATATATTGAAATAATCTAGCAATTCGTTTACCTATTCTTTCTCAAACTGCACTCAATTATATTTGGTTACCAGTACCTTAGCTGCGCTGTTGAGCATAGCTTTTCTTTATATAGTACTCTTTTAAATAATGATCGTCAAAATTTATCTAAAGAATAAAGAATCATTCAAACAATTATTATCTGATGTATTTTTTTAACCGAGATTGAATTATTATAGACATTTTTTATATAGAACCTTGGGATTTTTTATATATTTATATAGCGATAGCTTTTTTTTCAAGTTTTTATATAGAACTTTTTACAATATAAATTAAATTCAAATTAACACACAAAATCGCTTCAAATCGACCCACAACTAACCCTTTATACCGCCACAAAATTGCAGAAAATCACTCCAAAAAATCAATTTACCTTATCCCGCCACAAAGTTTACGTTATCCCACAACAAAAAATCATCGTACTTGTGGATATCTAGCTATCTGCATAGCGGATTTTACTAGCTACAGTAGCTGATTAAATTGATAATCATATGATGTAATGATGTAATTATGGAATAAGTAGGAAGTAGTATAAGGTTTAAGATACGTTATGATCAAGGCACATTTTGAATGATAAAAGTTATTGTTCATAAATACTGTGTGGTATTGGTGGAAACGTGCTAAGCGAGTGAATTCGATTATAGAGTTAAACCGAGTAATTACGTGACACTATGTTGATTCATCTTCAATATTACCGTATTTTCGCGAAATAACGCGTTATTTTGAGTATTTTATGCGCGTTATGTAATTAGAGTACGCGCATTTGAGACAAAGATGATTTTTTACTGTAAGCATTATATATAAGTAGCTGTGCCAAGAGAAAGCCGGTACTTATATCACAGATACTATATATATGGGGTGCGCGTTATTTAGGGACGCGCATGGGCGTTATTTTGAAGTCTCGCATACTATTTCAGAGGGGTGCAATTTTCTAAATAACGCCCATGCCCGTTATTTCGCGAAAATACAGTAATTATAAAACTCCCATAAATTAAACTTTAATTCGGATAAAAACAATTTATAGAAATATTAAGCATTTATTATTGAATACGATAATACTATTTGTGTATATATATCTGCACTTACGCGCGAGATTGTATTCAAGACCAATTTGTATAAATTATGTTAGTCACTTTATAGGCATCTAAAAGCACAAATAATACGTTGATCATGAATTCTTTTACATTTAACAACTTATTCATTTTCAAGGATTGGAAATTCTGCGTCATCACGTATCGTAAATGTTAGCTGATAAATTTATATTATATATTATCTTTTTTATATATTGTAGATAATTTTTTTACAAAAATGAGGGGCACAGATCTGTTCTCAAGAAACGGAATGAATTTGACAAATTCAATGATGAAACTGCTTAAACTTCTTGATATCGATGCGCTCAATCAAAATTGGCAAATGTTCTTTATACTAAAGCTTTGACTAGTAGATATGAAGGAAAGAATTTTTAAGTTAATTGAAATAACATCCAGGTAAATTTAATATTTATGTTTCAATTAAATAATATTTTATAAATTAAGTCATAATTAATCACAATTCTCTCTTTTATAACTGAATTGGGTCGGTCGATCTATGCTAGACATAGGGTGTCTTGTTGTTAAAAACCGGGTATCTGTTTACATCAAGTCCTGAAAATGGTGCAATAACTCAATTATTTCAATCCCTGAAATTGAAGAATTATCGGGGTTTCATTTTTATTACATACGGAAAAGTTTGTACATCAGCTTCCAAAGCTGAAGATCAAAGATTGATAATAACTTATGGAACTATACTAAGAAATTGAAATGGTAGGTTTTATTATTTGTTATGTGCGAATTACGTCACGAAGTTAAATATCAAAAGTTTTTTTTTTCTTTAATCAATCGAGACTAATATAAAAGAATTTTTTTACGCTCAAAAATGTACCATTCACTTAAGAAATCTATATATTACTTAATGTGATATCCAGAGGTCTTGTAGCAGTTCAATCAGTTTTAAGATAATTCTTTTTTTATTCACCGCTATTAATCAAACTTTAAAAAGAAGAGTTATTATTAAAAATAAGCTTTTGGGTTTCAAATTTTCAAATCTCATCACAGGATAAATATCGTTATTAAGCACCTTTTTTGTTTATAATGCTGCTTAATTTCGGATACTCTTTGTTAAACGCAACAAATAAGCTTTTATTGTTTATGATGTGATGAAACTTGTATAAAATTTGTCGTAGTGTTTATATTTTGTTATGATACATTTCGGACTAATAGTCATTCTGAAAAAATGCTTAATTTCCCCGTCCGATTGTTTTTTTTTTTTGTAAAGTTCAATATAATTCAAATACTTATAAATTACCAGGGTGATTATGAAGTTTAATTCGTTTCACTTTAACGTTTGTGTTTCAAGAGAATGTATAATTAACTGTGATAATTTAATCATTCAATAAATTATCAGAGTGAGTAGGAGTTCAATTCTGTTTCACATTCTATAGAAAGGCTCTCTGAAGAGCTTTGCGTTTTGACGATGTGAGCCCAGGAAATTCGTGCTTTAGAAATATATACCAAAGAAATCTGAATTCGGAGGTCAAACCCTCGGAAATACTGAAGTCGGAGGTTTATTCCTTCAAAGTTTACATTTTTGGGAAAGAGTCTTGAAAATTTGTACCATGAAGATTTGAATGTCTAAGATTTGCATCAGTGAGATCTGCACCCTTGAAATTCGCATTTTTAAGAGATGCACCTTCGAGATTCGCACTTCGAAGCTTTGCATTTTGAAAATTCACATTGTTTAAATTAGCTTTTACAAATTGTGAATTGTTAAAAACTCCATTGCTCAAGTCTGCTCCTGAGACACGAATATTGTTTAAATTTATTGGAAGTGGTATTCTGGCACGTGATAGGACTGTAATGGCATTAGCGGAGGCAATCTGAACTTTTGCATCTTTTTTCGAACACTCAATAAAATTTAACATTGATTGTTTGTATTTTGGCATTTGTTCGATTCGTTCGACCAAGAATTGTTGAATTGCAGGTTCCGGTATAATTGACTGCTTGTTGAAGGGAGTTTCGTGAGGATTATCTTTAAATGAATCTAACAGTGCACAAGCAATCAAGTAATCTCGTAATGATTTATGGAAAAACCAATATTGATTTCCACGTCTAATTAATGGCATGCTAAAGCGCATCAAGCGATTTTTCACATTTGTATTTCCTAGATATGTCGTCCAATCGGACGTGACCTCCTCACTTACTGGATCATAATCTGGGTCATAGTTTATAACTACCTTGTTATTGTCCATAAACATCTTGGCTGCAAATTTTTTACTAAATTGTAGACAATGTTTGGAAAAACCTTCTTCATCTAGGTGATTAAATTCTTCTCGTTCTTTAGGTCTTAATTGAACGTTCCGCAAGCGTTCTTGAGCACGTTCAACCCATTTTTTAATAAATTCATCATACAAAATTATACGATTTATCTGAGAGGTTGGTATTCCTTTTTCTCTGAGAAGGTCTGGTAAAACAGTCAAAGCAATTTTTAATAGAATAGGATTGCATACAAGATTTTCTATTTGCGGCATATTCTTTATTTGCTGTATATATGTGTTCGCGTCCCATAATAATGGATTACCTTTATTCTGGGAGTAATTAACGTATTTTATGATATATTGTTTTATTTCAACTTCAGAAAATGGCGTAATTGTCAGTTCCTGGAACCCTCTTTCTTCATTCTCTTTAGGCCAGAACCTTTTTTCATAGCCTTCACCTAAGTATTCCGGTCGACAACTGATGATAATTTTCGCATTTTTCCATTCAGAGAACATATTGCTTTTATAGCAATGACGTTCACGTTCAGCAATCTCATCATAGCCATCTAAAATAAATACAAATTTTCTTTTCCGTAAGTCATTAATTTGTTCTAGAGATAGTTTACCCACTTTCTGTAAATAGGCTTCAATAAAGTCTTTATTTTGATTTACCAATTCTGCTAGTGGTGCTAATGCGATAAATAAAGGAATGGGTTGCGTCATGTCTTTTTGGTCATATTTTTCCCATAGACGACGGGAAAGATAGCGATTAAACGTCGATTTACCCGTCCCTCCGCTACCTAATATCAACAGTGCTCTTTTACGCTTCAATTTTAAGAGATTATTTACTGCTGTTTCCAAGACTTCTTTAGCTTTTAAAGTTAGAAGTCTATTGGCAGTTTCTTCAAAAATTTTTTTATCTTTTGAGGCTTCTTTCAAAGCCTTCACATCCTCTGTAGTTATTTGATGTCCTAAAGCTAGTTTATTCCCCAAGGACAGTTTATTATCCAAGATAAGTGGACTTTCCAAAAAATTACAAATTGCTTTCTTTAATTCTATTTCATCTTTTGGTGACTCCAAGAATCCATTCATTGCTATTTCCAGAAGTTTCAATGCCTTCTTATCCTTTAAAGCCAAAAATTGATTAGCTGCCACCTTCAAAACATTTAAATCATCTAAAGTTAATTGATTCTCCGGTACAAAAAAGTTATTAACTGTTTTAATAAGTGATGCTTCTTCTTTTGAAATCAAAAATTCATTGGCTGCTTTCTTCAGAATCTCCTTATCATGTGAAGTAAGTTTATCTCTTGAAGTCAAAAAACCATTAACCACTTCCTCTATATCACCTTCCCTTACTTCGTAATCCATTTCCTTTTTATCTCCTACTATCTTGATAATTTGCACACTCCATGTTCCCCGTGGTTTGACGTATAAGTCTAAGGCTTCTTTAAATTCATGAGTTTCATTCAGATCTTCTAAGTATCGATCTTTTAATTTATCTAATTCCTTAACTTTATGAGTTTCATTCAGGTCTTCTGAATATTGACCTATTTGAGCTAATGTCTCTCCTCGACTTCTTTCCAAGTCAATCAATTGCGCCCTCTTTAAATGTTCTATATCTTTCTCAAAACAGGCAACAGTTTTCCCAGCTATATCGAATTCTAACGTTTCCAACGTTTCCAATGTTGAAGAAATTCTTTTACTCCCAAATTGATTATTGTCAAGCGAAGGTACTATACCTTCACATGAATCTACTAAGTTACTTTTATCAGGTAAATAGCATTGCGCTGGCGTTGTAGTTGTATTATCTTGCCTATTTGAGGAAGGAGCTTCATTATCTTGAACTAGTATTTCGTTAATTTTATCTAACATTTCCGAAATTGATTTCGTATCTGGACGGGTGCTAGGATTTCCATCCCAACATTGCTTATAAAGTTTAACATATTGTGACGGTGTGCCCTCTATCGGATTCTCTCTATTTCCTTTAGAAATGTGAATAGCAAGTGCAAAATCAGATTCAAAAGATGCGAATGGTGGTTTATCGCTTGAAATTTCCCAAAGGATCGCTCCAAAGCTATAAACATCCGATTTCTTATCACGTTTATATTTTTTGTTTTCAAAACATTGAGGCTCTATATATGCTGGCATTCCATAAACATGTGAGTTTGAAGTCATTGGCATATCGTTTGTTTGTCTTGATTGACCAAAGTCTGCAATTTTTGCTCGCTTTTCATGAATTAAAATATTCTGTGAATGCTGTAAATAAAAAAATTTGAGTACTAATGAAGTAAATTTATGATGTGTAATATACTTACAAGGTCTCTGTGAATAATATCATTATCATGTAGGAACGAAAGACCATCCACTATTTCCTTAGCAATACGTAATTTATCTGTCCATTGTAGTTTCATAAAATTTTTTTCTAGGTATTTTCGTAAATTTCCTTCATCAGCATATTGTAAGACAATATTATAATATCCATTATGATCTATTTATACATAATAAATAAATATCCTTATTTATATATTTATTTCAACTCTCAGAAATTATAAACTGTATGTATAGTATACCCTTTGTGACCCCATAGAACATAATAATATTTGGATGGTAATAAACTTTTCGTAATAATTTAAGCTATTTTATATGAGTTATAGAAATTTGACATATAACTCAAATTAGAAGTTCAATATAAAATAATAAGACTTACCTCATTAATGAAGCCCTTTTCTTTAAAACTTGTATCGACTCTAAGGCATTTAAGAGCGAGTTTTAATTTGCAATCTTTCCATTCGCATTTAAAAACCGTTCCAAAACCTCCAGAACCAATTTCCTCATGATCGATAAACTTATTATATTCAAGATAATTTATATGTCCATCAGAAATAGCTTTTTCGAGCCAACTCTCTGGAGAATCTGCCATTAAAAACCTTTTGATCAAGAATACGTGCATATCGATATACAACATGACACAACATTTAATTTCCCTAAAAATTAATCACTGCTGTAGTACTACCTACCTCTACATACTAGAGGTCTGACTCAATGAATAATATATTCGAATATTCACTGAATATTTAAAAATTCACTGAATATATTCATTGAATATTTATTGAATATATATATTAGGGATGTTATCCTGCTCCAACCGGTTAACTTGTGCTTAAAACCGGTTGGAACTCTGTTCGGAGCACATTTAAATAAAAACCGATTTTTTGAACTCAGTTTATATAAATGCATTAATAATTATGCTTGCATATAAGCAGTTTAATAAAACCTGCTATCGCTTTACCTGCTTTTTTTTTTTTTTNTTTTTTTTCTTTTGGCGATCATATCGCTATTACTTTTTTCCTTTTGGCGCAAATACATTTAAAATATATAAATTTTTGCATTATAATGTTATTGATCTATTCGCTGTTATTTTTTTATCCAATTTATTAATCTACATTACAGTCAATAATACCCGCTTCATACCAGGTCTTTAAGCAGAGACTTGCGGAGGCATTTTCTTCAGACAACCTATTACGTATTGGGTTGATTGTATTTTTTGCTTTCGAAAACATTTCTTTGCTCGGTACGTTTTATTGCAAAGGTTGCAATGTCGTTTATCACCAAATTCAGTAAGTTCGTTTAAGCGTTCCAGGTTCAAGTGCATTTTGAGATATTGAACCTGAAGAGGTAGGTTCAATTGAATGGATAAGTTCTTCAAATGTATTGTCTTCGTCCATCGAATAGTGAAATTCAAGTAAAAAAAATAAGTAAAAAAAAAGAAACCGCATATTTATATTATTTATTAAAAAAAAAATTAAAATGGCTAATTGTCGTCACATTAAATTAACTTTTAATTAAAAAAAAAAAGTCGAAGAAAATTGACTTTTGTTCATTATAAGATAATAATTTTTTATTCGTCATATCATGCCACACTAAATTAAAAAAGAGTCAACGAAAATTGATTTTTGTTCGTCATAAGACAGTAATTTTTTATTCTGTCATATTAAATTAAAAAAAAAAAGTCAAAGAAAATTGATTTTTGTTCATTATAAAATAGAATTTTATATTCGTCATATCACACCACATTAAATTAAAAAAAAAAGAGTCAAAGAAAAATTGATTTTTGTTCGTTATAAGATAGTAATTTTTTATTCGTCATATCACGACACATTAAATTAAAAAAAAAAAGAGTCTAAGAAAATTGATTTTTGTTCGTCATAAGATAGTAATTTTTATTCAACATGTCACGCCACATTAAATTAAAAAAAAAAGTCAAGATAGTTATTATTTATTCGTCATAACGATAGTCTAAATTAATATTGCTCAACCGATCTATCAAACTCGTTCGGAGCATGATTTAATAATAAAAATCATGTGACCGCAAAAACTCGAGTTCCATTGGGTTGGTTCCAAGCAGGGTCGAACTGAGTTTCGGCAAGCAGGATAACATCCCTAATATATATATATATATAATTTTATAATTTTATTTTATTTTTTAATAATCTATTTGCAATTTTATTGGCTAATTTTTGGACAAATATTCGAGTATTAAAAAATTGAACGAATGAATATTCAAATGCTTATTTTTTGAACGAGTCAGACCTCTACTACATACAACTTCAGATTTCAGGATTTTTATTGCCGTACCAAAATTGTCGCAGCAGATTCTCGATTTTTGATTGGCTGTACTATGTAAATAATATGCGATCTTTTCAATATTTTTTTTATAACTTCTGGCGATGATGTCTCAATAACTATTGATCAAATTTCGTAACAATTTTTTATTTTAATTCTATGCATTTGTAGAATTAAAATAAAAAAAGTTTATCGAGAAAATTTCCAGTACAACTGAATACCAAACAAAAATCGGGTAAAATTTTTTCTTTTTTAAAATTTTAAGCGAAAATTTCCCGACAACCATCAATCCAAACTCGATGAAAATTTTTTATTTTAATTCTATGGTTTATAGACTTAAAATAAAATTTTGGATTGATGAATGTTAAGAAATATTCATTAAAAGTAGGCCGCAACTTTAATTTTATAGGTACTTTAATTTTGAACGAAGATTACTTGACAATTACCTGATCAAGTTCGACAAAAATTTTTTGGTTTAATTTTATAAATTTTCAGAATTAAAATAAAAACATTGATCGAATTTGATCAGGTAATTGTCGAACAAATTTCGTTCAAATTTATTAAATCTATAAAGTAAAGGCTGCGGCCAAATTTTTTTATTTTAATGAAATTCGATAAAAATTTTATTTTGATTCTATAACTCATAGTATTAAAATAAAAAAATTTCTATCGAGTTTGGGTTGATAGTTGTCGAAAAAATTTTGTTTAAATTTAAAAAAAAAAATTTACACGATTTTGGTTTGATATTCGTTTTTTAAAAATTTTGCTGAAAATTTTTCTCAATAAACTTTTCTTTATTTTAATTCTAAAAATACATAGAATTAAAATAAAAGAATTATTATTAAATTTGATCAAGCAGTTATTGAGAAATGAAGTTATAAAAAAAATATCGAATTTAAAAAGGATTTTCCCAGGCTGACAATTTTGGTTCGACAAGAAATCTGAAGTTGTATGTAACGGTAGCACTACAGCAGTGATTAATTTTTGCACAAATTAAATGTTGTGTCATATTGATATGCACGTATTCTTGATCAAAATCAAGGTCCTTAATGGCAGATTTTCCAGAGAGATGGCTCGAAGAAGCTATTTCTGATGGATATATAAATTATCTCGAATATAATAAGTTTACCGATCATGAGAAGATTGGTTCGGGATGTTTTGGAACGGTTTTTAAATGCGAATGGAAAGATTGCAAATTAACAGTCGCTCTTAAATGCCAAACAAGTTTAAAAGAAAAAGAAAAGAACTTCATTAATGAGGTAAGTCTTATTATTTTATATTAAACTTAAAATACTTTCTAATATATTGAGTTAAATGTCAAATTTCTATAAAAGCTTAAAATATTACGAAAAGTTTATTACCATCCAAATATTATTAGGTTCTATGGGGTTACAAAAGGTACACTATACATACAGTTTATAATTTCTGAGAGTTGAAATAAATATATAAATAAGGATATTTATTATTATGTATAAATAGATCATAATGGATATTATAATATTGTCTTACAATATGCTGATGAAGGAAATTTACGAGAATACCTAAAAAAAAATTTTATGAAACTACAATGGACAGATAAATTACGTATTGCTAAGGAAATAGCAGGTGGTCTTTCGTTCTTACATGATAATGATATTATTCACAATGACCTTGTAAGTGTATATTACACATTATATATGTTTATAAATTTTACTTCACTAGTATTTAAATTTTTTTATTTTACAGCATTCAAAGAATATTATAATTCATGAAAACCGAGCAAAAATTACAGACTTTAATCTATCAAGACTATCAAGACAAATAAACGATACGCCAATGTCTTGTTACTCACAGTCTTGTTACTCACATCTTCATGGAATACCAGCATATATAGAACCTCAAGTATTTACAAACTCAGAATATAAACGTAATAAGAAATCGGATGTTTATAGCTTTGGAGTGATCCTTTGGGAAATTTCAAGCGGTAAACCACCATTCCAATCTTTCAAAAATTATACAATTCCTATTTTCACTTTTCAAGGAACTAGAGAAAAGCCGATTGAAGGCACACCACCACAATATGTTAAACTTTATAAACAATGTTGGGATGGAAATCCTGCTAATCGCCCAGAAACGAACCTAATTTTCAATACTTTAATTCTTGAGAATATGAGAGAGGAAGCACGTGAATGTTTTAGGCAATGTAAATTCATCAAAGCATTAGAACTTTTTGAGCAGATTCTTGGGCACAGCCAGCATGGTCTTGAAGATCAAAAAATTGCTTCAACCTGGGATCTTTCTTATTATAGATGCGAATCAGAAAAAATAAACGAGTTGACAAAGGCGCTTTGCAAGAACACTACGTTGACTTCTTTGGATCTTAAAAATAATGAACTTGGATCAGGAGAAGTAAAAGTATTTGCAAATGCACTTTGCAAAAACACCACGCTGACTTCTTTAGACCTTAGTTGGAATGAACTTGGACCAGAAGAAGGAAAAAATTTAGCAGATGCACTTTGCAAGAATACCACGTTGACTTCTTTGAATCTTTATGTTAATAATCTTGGATCAGAAGGAGGAAAAGCATTAGCAGATGCACTTTACAAGAACACCACGCTGACTTCTTTGGATCTTTGGGATAATAATCTTGGATCAGAAGGAGGAAGAGCATTAGCAGATGCACTTCGCAAGAATACTACGTTGAAAATTTTGAATCTTGGTTATAATAAGCTGGGTTTAGAAGGAGGAAAAGCATTAGCAGATGCACTTAGGAAAAGCATTTTCAGATTTAAGAACACCATGCTGGTCTCTTTGGATCTTGGTTATAATAACTTTGGATCAGAAGGAGGAAAAGCATTAGCAGATGCACTTTGCAAAAACACCACGCTGACTTTTTTGAATCTTAGTTATAATAAACTTGGATCAGAAGGAGGAATAGCATTAGCAGATGCACTTTGCAAAAACACCACGGTAACTATACTGAATCTTAGTTCGAATAATATTGGATCAGAAGGAGGAAAAGAATTAGCAAACGCACTTTGCAAGAACACTACGCTAATTTCTTTGGATCTTAAAAACAATGAACTTGAATTAGGAGGAGGAAAAGCATTAGCAGATGCACTTTGCAAAAACGTCACACTGACTTCCTTGGATATTCAATATAATAATATTAATTTTATCGTAAAATCAAACAATCCAAGTATTGAAATATTACAATAAAATATAATATGTTAGACTAAAATTGCATAAAAATAAATAGCATAAAATAAATTGTAATTAATGTATTAATGTATATATTACCTAAAAGTATAACAATTGTAACTTGAATGCAAAAAGTGAATAATATTTAAATGTTGCACTAAATAAATATTAAACATTAAATGATATCAAGTGGTATTAAATGGTATAACCGTAAAACCGTAGCATTAACAAATCTCAAATATCACTTTAGAAAAGGAGGGAGAGGGAGGGGAAGGTATAGGAATGAGAATCGATTCCGTTTTAATCGTTAATCGAACTACATATTTTTAGAATCGATTGAATCGATTTTAATCATATAATCGTTTATATTCAATAATTGGTGAATCTTAGTTTTGCTTACTTTCAGGTAAGAAAAGCAAATGCTATATGTTGGTTATAAAAATTATAAGACGTATCATATGATTAAACATATTATTAAAGCTTTAAACCCACAGTTTGTACTGAGCCATATATTTAATTATTTTAGACCGTCGTTTATTGCCAGTGTGATGCTTTGCAGTTCTTTCATTGGATAAAAAAATCCCCGTAAGCTGGTAAATAGTATAACCGGTTGTTTACAATGACTAGAGATGTGCCTGGGTATTTGTCATTTTGCCCTCGATCTTCAAAAGTTTCGTATCCCTGACATTTCTCAAAATGTAGAAGTATTATTTTTGTAAAGATTCGGCCCGAGCTGTGATTTTGATGTCTAACACGGAGTAATTATGCTTAACCAGTTGACCCGGTTAATTTTGTCATTGGGAATTAGCAGAAACTTCGTTTCTACTTATTCGCATACGTATCAGAGTGATCTTGAATTAAAATTTGTTGTCAACCGATGTATTCCATAATTGAAATAAAAGCGAATTCTAAGAGATCAACCGTGATTTAGCATAGCATGGGGTGCGCAATATACTATGTGAATGATAAGTGTGTCTTATAAAAACTCAATATTTAAATTTTATATAGAATATAATTTTATTATGTCAGGGTGAACCTCACGCTGAATTCTAGTAAAACCCGTTTTGACCATAGGGTTGGGGTGAAATCCGCGTAAAAAATTGTAATTTTTTACAAATAAAATTGTAAGTTGTAATAAATTGGTTTAGAAAAATTAGTAGCTTTTTTTACTATTTTTAAATCAAAAATTATTAGCTTTGAATTTTGTGTATCTTTAAGTATTGTCATTTTAATTTTTATTTCTGATAATGATTAATTCACTGTATACAAAAATTTATTGTCTAAAAGCGTAGCGAAAGACACTTTTTCACTCAAAATCATGCAATATCCGTTAACAGTATCCAATCAAACTTCTGGACCAGATTACGTAGTATATTTCTTTATGTTCCTTGAAAAAAAAAGACTGAACACTTATCTGATTTTAATATCTAATATTAACTTTCTGTAACTGTACAAAAATAACTACCGTATTTTCGCGTAATAACGCTCATAAGGGTTATTTAGAAATTTGCGTCACCTAAAAATAGCATATATGGTTTCAAAATAACGCCCATGTGCGTCCCAAAATAACGCGCACTCTATAATGAGAGGAGCTTATTTATAGAAAGGTTTAAAAATATTCCGAAACAAGAGTTGGTACTAAGTAAATTTACTTTCGAGGTATTCTTCAGATCGTCTTGATCTGAAGAATAATTTAATTAAAGCTCGAAAGTAAGTTACTTAGTATCAACTCTTGCTTCGGAATATTTTTTGTTTGTTTATTTTTTATGAGATACTTACTGTAAAAACTTTATATTTGTTTCCCATGCGCGTACTCAAAATAACGCGGCATGTGCACAAAATAACGCGCAGGAGAGTGCTATTACGCGAAAATACGGTATACAGTATAAAACATTAATTATAGCAAAATGCAAATTTTTAAAAAATAATTTTTTTTTTTAAAAAAAAAAAAAATTGAAATTTACGATTAGAATTTTTACATTTTTACTGTAGTACAAATAGATTCGTATATTCAACTAGACAATCCAAATTCATATTGAATCCAAATTAGCTAGCCAAGATCAGATGTAAAACAAATGTCTATTTTTGAATATCTCGGAATTTGATCTAAAAAATTTACTACCTAATAAAATTTATGCAAATTTAATATAATATTTTCTTTCTAACTATAATCCAACTATGAGATTTCCGATATCGATTCTACTCCCCGTCAGTTTGATGAAAATGTTAAAGCGTTGATGTTAAAGTGTAGAATGAACGCTTTCAAGAAATTCGACAATTTCTAAATTACCCCAAGATTTAGCTAAAATAATTTTGGTTTATTAATTTTATTAATACCAAACATATAATAATGGAAGCCTTAAATCATCTATTTTAAAAAGATCAGTTCTGCATAAATGAATTCCACACAGTTAGCTTTGTAAAACTTAAAGAGCAAAGTTACCTTTGTACACAGGTCAAATCAATAAATATCGGGTAAATAATGGGAGATAAATTTCCATTACTGCATTATGTGCCCGATAGGTCCGCCAAATATCTGCAGCGTATTGGCAGCATATTGGAAGGCAGATAAATATAAGTAACATAATAGCAAAATATTGGTATCTTACTCGTAGGGCTGAGAGTACTAATAGTAAGATACCAGGTATACTAATATTTGTTGTTATGTAACCAATGTTTTTCTGCTAATATTTGCTGTTATGAAACCAATATCTATCTGTTAACTGTAATTCATCTGACATGCTACCAAGATGTTGCAGACTTTTGGCATATCTACAGCAGACTATCGGGTACGTAATGGAAATTTTCTCCCATTATTTTACCCGATATTAATTGATACGACATGTAGGAATTTCAAAGATTTTGCTTCTATGTATGGTCGAAGCATTTTACAAAACTAAACGATTATTTGAAATATGGCATCTAATGCCATATTTTATTTATAATAATTTTTTTAAAAAAAAAATTCACAACATACCAATTTCCAAAGCACATCTCGAATGTTTATCTTTGATGTTTATATCCACATTACACTCATTCACAAAATACTTTACGACATTTATATGTCCTTCTTTACAAGCATGATGTAAAGGAGTCCAACCATCCCATTCATCTTTTTCGTTCACATTGCATTCAGCCTCAACTAAAATTTTAATCATATCTAGAATACCAATCATCGAAGCATTATGTATTGCTTGTCTTCCTAATTTGTCTTTATGTGTTATGGAACAACAAAATTCTTGAATTAATTTTTTAACCATTTGAATATTTCCGGAAATTACAGCATTTTGTAATAAAGAAGTTCCACTGTTATCCACTGATGATAATAAATAGTGCAAATCTTTTTGTGATGAGACTGAAGATAGTAAATAAAAAACTATGTTGGGATGGTTACATAATGCAGCAGTGTGAATTGGTAAACGACCAGATTTACTTGGTGTTAAGCATTGAGAAGGAGAAATTGAGTGTAAAAATATTACAATATCAAGATGACCTTATTATTTAAATATATATATATATATAAATTAATAAAGAATTTATAAACTTTAAATGAAAGAAAAGATTTAAACTACCTTCTTTTGCAGCAAAATGAAGACTATTCCAACCGTCTTTATTCTGAAAGTTTACATTTGCACCATGATCGACAAGAACTTTTATGATATCAAGTCTACCTTTCATTGCTAATTCAGTTTCCATTTTTTTATTCATCGTTAATCAAAGATCGCATCACACGATTTAGTTAATCATCGAAATATTCACCTGCGATCATAACAGGTGTCCAATCACCACGTTTCATACAATTGACATCCACATTTTGTTCACATAAGTATTTTACACAATCTAAATTATCGATCGCCTCATGTAATGGTTGACGTCCTATTTTAAAAGACATTATTTTGTTCATAAGTTTATAAATAAAAAAAAAAAAAAAAGAAAATATGATACACAGTATATAGTTATTAGTTATTATTAATTATATAGATTGGTACCATGTTCATTCACAGCCATGGGATTGCCACCCATATCTTGTACGAGAAAAGATAATACTTCAATTTTATGAAAACGTGCAGCAAAATGTACTAAAGTATCATCATGAATATCAGGTGAATTTATTAATTTACGTGAATTTTCGAGTGAAAGAGTGGCAAAGTAGGTACGTAGTGAATTTAAATCTCCTTTCTGTACTAATTTTAAAAGAGAATTCATTTTTTTTAGTGGCTTTTAAAAATTCATATTAGTCTATTAATAAATAATAATTGTTCCACGATGTTTCCTTTTGAGGGATGTGCGCAATCCAATTCTGATTGGTCAATAAAATAGTGAACTTTGAAATAAGAATAAATGAATACTTATTTCAAATATTTCGTTTGATTAATAACGATAGGGTGATTCAGAATCAATGATAGAATGGCTGTTTTCGAATAAAATTAATAATAAGGGGTTTCATAATTAAAAAAAAAAAAAAAATAGCGTATTTTGGAAATAAATATGAGTTTAAAAAATCATCAAATTTTGAAATGAAATGGGAATGTTTAGAGACTCCCATTTAGACGAAATAAGTAATTTTTTATTATGCAGAGTCCAAGAATTAGAAAAACTAGGAATTGGCCGTCCTCCCAGAGCCGTGTAGTTTTTAAAAGTTCTTCACGAAAAAAATAAAAAGCTGAACAATATCTGGATTACCAGTAGAGTTACAAGCTTTACATCAGTCTTTTCCCGCGCAGGTCAACAAACTATTAAATAATTAATGAACCTTCACTCAAAAATTACTTACGGAACCTTTGCTCAAATTACTTATTAAACCTTTGCTCAAATTATTTTTTATATAACTTACTGAACCTTCGCTCAAATTATTTACTGAACCTTCACTCCCAAATTACTTACTGAACCTTTGCTCAAATTACTTATTAAACCTTCGCTTAAATTATTCTTTTACATAACTTGCTGCTTTGCTCACTGAACCTTTGCTAAAATTACTAACTAAACCTTCACTTAATTTATTTTTTTATATAGCTTACTAAACCTTTGCTCAAATTATTCTTTTATATAACTTACTAAACCTTCGCTTAAATTATTTTTTTATATTACTTACTAAACCTTTGCTTAAATATTTTTATCAAAAACTTACGATGGTAAAGTTTATAAAATAACTTATAATAAGTAAGATCATATAAATCTCTTTTTTGATAATAAATACGTCTTCTTATTTTATCAAAATAATATTAACAAATTTAAATTCTGAAATCCCTTAATGTATTTATTTCGAAATGATCTTTAAATCCCTTTTTTTTTTTTTTTATGATAATATATCATTAGAAAAATGCACTATTTCATTTTCTAATTTCGATTTTTAAACTCCCACCTATTTTTCGAAATATCTTAATTCTGAATAACCTTAGTTATCATTATAGTCATAAAGTCAGTGAAATAAAAAAATTAAGAAGCGAGTAAATATCTATTAATAAATACTTATTTATTAAAAAAATTTAATCAGAAAATGTATGATAATAATAATAATAATTATTACTGGTCATTTTAAAAAAATTCAACGTGTTAAAGGTATAATTTAAATGCCATTCAATATGCTATTCATGTAACTTCGTGAACATGCATGTTCATGAAATCAAAAAATTGAATTGCATATTGAGTGGCATTCAAATTATGCTTTCAACATGTTGAATTTCAAAAAAGTGAATTATATGCATCAAAGAAAAAATTTGGTCTCTATTTTCAAAATTCGCCCAAACCGATTTCATGGTTCGGATTAGAGGATTACCCGACACTCTCAGATCCGGATTATTCAGAATAGAGATGTTTTTCATGCGTGCGCATTAATGCCATTGATTTAATTTTTATTTTTTATTTATCATGTGCGCATTAATGCGCATGATCCGAAAAAATTCGTAAGATGCGCATGATTCCGAATCATGCGCATTTTAGTCCATCTCTAATTCTGAACACTAGTTCCACATCTATTTATTTGTAAAAATACCATAATGGTCAAAACTTTTAAAAGCTATATTCCACACAAAACCAGTTATTGAAGTAAGCTATGTAAGCAGTTGTTCAATTGTTCTTAAATAGTTAATTGTCGTGGTTAGAGCTGGAAATTTATAAAAATAAAACCTCACGATTAAGGTTAGGGCTAGCGCGAGGTTATGGTTGGAGCAAGGCATAGTTTATACCAGACTTTAACAAGTAATTTTTTTGTTATAACGTGGAAGATGGTTTCATTAACAATCTTTTTTTAAGAAAAAAACAGTTTTTGTTTTACATCAGATTTTGAAATTTAATTGGCCTTATAGGATGCGGCTATAGTAGTCATAGTTACAAATATATTAACTTTAGAAAATTTCAAAATTTTTGAGGTGCATTTTCTTAGCTTTTTTTTTTTTAATATGAGGTCCCTAATTTCCAGTTTCAGCCATTTTCAGTTTCAACCGTGACAATTAATAATATGTCTAATCATATAGCAGATAATGACCGGACTCGTAACTCGCGAATTACTGTACTTGCGCGTAAAAACGCCCCACTACGCGTTATTTCAAGTCCTTTCGCGTTATTTTGAAGCGCGTATGTGGCTTATTTGAATAAAAATGATTGTTTTCAGAAATACATTAGACCGTGACCGATATTAGCCGGTCAGAGCGACCGGTCAAGATTATGACCGATGCCAAATTCTTAATATTCTGGCTAATATATAATTATTGCTTAAAATTCATATCGGTGTATCTGTATCATCTGATAAATAGAAAAATCAACCCGCCTCTCAAAAGTTTTTCAGATCATGTGACTTTGCATGTTTGATGGACGATATGTTTCATTTTTAAATAAAATTTTTTTATGATATAAGTGAACAATAATGAATATAACAATAATGAGTATAACATGATCTGAAAATTTTTTAGGCAGTGAACCCGGTTGAGAAATACCTTGTTCATAATTCCGGCAAAATTTGCAGATCATTTGGCCAGAATTATAACAAAACAATTTTAATTCCGGTCAAATGATCTGCAATTTTGACAGAAATGTATTCGATGGGTTTCTTTACTGTTTCTTTTGGGTACAAATAAGGGACGCTTAAAGCGGAGGCAACCATATTTAATAATTTTTAATTAACTTTAGGGTTAGGGTCGTCCTATATTAGGGTTAGATTAGGTCTTAGGTAGATATATATAAGCAAAATTGCCTTCCCGACATATTTGCTTAACACATCGAGGTAGGTTTAGACTGCCGTTTTTTTCTCCGGTAATCATATTCTGATTGGCGGTTGATCACATGATTTGCCCCCGCTTCTGGTCAAATTTGCAGATCATTTGGCCAGATCTAGAACAAACAACTTTAAATTAGTGATACAAATCGATGAAAATTTTTCAATCGATTAGTTGATAGATCATTTTATCCAACTAATCGATTAATCGATTTTATTCAACTAATCGATTAGTTGGCGATTAATCGACTAATCAATTAATCGATTAGTTGACTAATCGAATGACCAATAGATTAATTGAATAAATAATAAACGAAACTTGGTAAAATACACGTAAGGTAGCAACTGAAAACAGCCGGGTTGACATTCTTATATGATCAGTTGATTAAACGACCAATTGACTAATCGATTAATTAGTCGATTAATCAATTAGTTGGCCAATCGATTGATCGATTAGTCGACTAATCGATTAATCGACTAAGTTGGGTCTGTAAAATTCAAATCGATTAGTTGTCAACTTTACAACTAATCGATTAATTCGATTTTCGATTTGTATCACTACTTTAAATGTGGTCAAATGATCTGCAAATTTGACCAGAAATATGAACGAACGGTTTTATTGATCATGTGATGCAAATCGCCGTGTTTAGTTTGTACCATCAGGACCCCGAACAATGCAAGTCGAGGTTATATTTATGCATTATCCACTTTTCTGCAATTCTGATTGGCCCAAATAAGGTTCAACCAATCAGAATTGCAGATTTTTTTGAATTTTGGATAAATTTTGTAAAAATCTTATTCGGGGTCCTGTACCATCCCTACTTGTCACTTATTTAGATATTTGATTGGATAATTGGTAAATAATTTATCGGCTATAACCGGTCATTAACCGTATGAATGACCGCGGTCAACCGGTCATAAGCGGTTAACCGATCATGACCGACCGATGACTGACCGTGACCGACCGTGCCCATCCCTACATAGGGGACGTCTGGAGACAACTCATTTAACAATTTTTTCAATTAACTTTAGGGTTAGTGTCGTCCTATATTAGGGTTAGATTAGGTTTTAGGTAATATATATAAGCAAAATTGCCTTCCCGACATTTTTGATTAACACATCGAGGTAGGTTTAGACTGCCGTTTTTTGTATTTTTCAAGGTTTTCGCTTCTCTTTCATTTTTGCTTCGCCGAAGATCATCAAAATTCTATAATTTGATTGGCGGTTGCTCACATGATTTGTCTCCGCTTTAGACGACCCCCCTACATAGAAGTTGAGTGCACGTTATTTAGAGCGACGATTTTTTGGTTAATTTAATTACGCGCAAATACGGACTCGAATCATATTATTGAATTATTTTATTCGAGTTACGAAATTAATTGATTTGAAAAATAGTATAAATTAAATTAACCGTATTTAATTCGTGAGTGAATTAAAATTTCATTTTGTCACTCGATCATAAAAACATAACAGAAAGCACAATATGGAATAAACTACGTATGTGGGATTTCACTTCGCTAATCACACGGTCTACAGCTGGTCTATATAAATAACATGTATTTGCCTTTTTTTCTTTTTTTTGATACCTGACCTGTTTAATCGGGCTATCAAATTTTCTTACAGTACGGATCGAGCTATCGAAACTCATACCCACTTTTAATCTAACGCACCTTTTTTTTTTTTTTTGCTCATTCCAATCTTTTTTGGTGGTGAGTGGGCACTAACGACGAAGTTAGACTACTGTCGAGCTAGCAGTAAAGACAAATGAGAACTATTTATCATCACTTAAGCTATCACATCAATACATATATCATACTTATAATCAATTACTAATCGCTCATTTGGACGATCAAAGCCATAATCTCGTGACAAAGGGATTTGAATCATAAACTATTCGAGGAGTCACAAGTTGATAAGTCCAGTCAATATAACTGCATATCGATATATCGGCCTATTGATTAATCTGGTTTTTTTTTATAATTAATATACTAGCCGGTTGATCTCTAGATACAATGCATTAAATATCTGTTAAAATCAACTGTATTTATACTGCATTATGTAATAATGGTATATATTGATTTAGAGTTTCTTTTCATTTTCAAATTAGATGCAACCTGTCATTTCGCTGATGACCCTAAATTTTATGCGTAATTGTATAACTGCCAATGATTTTAATAAAATACCATGGCATAGGTCCCGTAACTAATTTTCGTCTAAACATTAATACAGTACGTGATTTATTTAATTTATTTACTTAAATTAAAAGAAGTCAGCATGATGTTCTTGTGAAGTATATTTGCTAATTTTTCTTTTCAAGAAAAAATTAGCATTAAAACTCAAAAAAATTCAAAGAAGCTGGCGTGGATAGATACTAGCATTTTTATTAAATAGACATTATAGCAATATGATAAGATGCTATTATGAAAATACTGTGTGGCATTACGGAATATGAAAAGATGTCATTATAGTAATATGATAATATGATCATGGTTTTTACAGCCTTCAAGATTTTATGCATCATTGTAAATACTATAATGCTATGTATAATTACGATACGTAACGGCTATATGCGCATAATATAACTATACTTGTTGGCAAAACTATTGGGATTTAAGATTTGGGATTGGGTTTTGGGACGAATTTTATTATGTTTGGGATTGGGATTTGGGATTTGGGATTGGGACAATTTTATAACTTAATGGTGCGCAGCTACTCTACTCTGTTTAATATAAGGACCCCAGATTTTGGCGTAAAAAATAAACCAATTTTAGCATTTATATTAACGTTTTTAAATTTTATTTTGTTTATCGCAGGGAAATTTCATTGTCGATCCATGCAATAGCAGGAAATTTGGTTAGGAACGTTTTCACATATGGCAAAATTAGAAAACAGTCAAACCACCCTAAGTGCAACCAACTTTGCATTTAGAACAATAAGAAATTGCATTTATGGGATCTAATATATATTCGGGCCAAGTTAAAGTTACTGTTAAGAGAAGAGATACTGCATAATCAAATACGGCAAAGATAGTCATGCCAAAATTATAAAGCGTCTTCCGCTTCGCTCCGGATAACAAATACGCATTTATTTTATCATAATTATGAGTGGTTTTATGGATTTTGCAAGCTCTGCTGTTACGAATATTGCGAAAGCTGCTGTAATCAATACGATAAAGGATATAGCTAAAGAAATAAATCAAATTTATGTGAATTCAGAATGTAATAAAGAAACTATTGGAATTATGAAAAATCGAGCAAAAAAAGCAGAATCAGTTATTGAAGAGTTTATGAAAAATGATGAAAAATTTAAGCAAAAAGAATATCGAGTAACAATTGAACGTCTTGAGGTTATTTTGACAAAGATTAAAGAATATTGTGAGAAAGTATCAAAACTTGAAATCTTAAGCCGATTTTATAAAGCTAATGAAACTAAAAAGAATATGATCAATTAACGGAAGAATATGAAACGTGTATACACGATCTAGCACTACATTCTGCTAATTACACCAAAAAGGAAGAATCTCAAAAAGTTGATAAAGATCTAGAAGAGACAGAAAAAGTAAGTCAGAATTTATTTAGAAATTCAGGAATATAACGCTAATTTTATATAGTTTTTATTATTAAAATATATATATCCTATATATTGTATACTATTACCTATTTTAGACTCTTAAAGGTTTTGATACTCAAAAAGCAGTCCATATACAACATCAAATAGCTAATCAATCAAGTGTGAAAACGATTGGTCCAAATGAATTAACTGAACCTCATGTTCAAACAAAAAAAATACCCCTTATTAAAAAATTTTACGGTACAATTGAAGTTGAATGTAAAGGCTTCAAAGATTTACAAGATTCTGAAGATTTTCGAAGGCATTTAGCAATACTTGAAAAATTAGATTCACCATATATTCGTCGTTTCTACGGTATTTCATATGTTGATACTCAAAAAGTTATGGTTTTTGATTGGGCTGAATATGGATCTTTAAAAGATCTTATAATGCTTACAATATTCCTTGGACAAGAAAAATACAAATTATACGAGATATTTGTCGTGGTCTTGCTTTTTTGCGCAGTGTAAATATTTTACATCATGATATTAGATGCGAAAATGTTTTAGTAAGTATTATTAAAAAATATATATATATATTATACATTTTAATATCAAACTATGAATTAACAGTTTGGTTTGTAGGTACTTCATAATTTGGACCCAAAACTTGGGAATTTCAGATATGCACGTACGGTAGAAGGTACTACGATAAATCTGTCACATTTAACAACAATGATTATTCGTTGGATGGCTCCTGAGCTATTAATGAAATATGTAGAAAAAAGATGTGATGAAAAAGTTTATACATTTAATTGCGAAATTTTTAGGTATTTATCGTTTAATCTAATTAAAATTCATTTTATGATATTATTTTTAACGATTAATTCTTGTAATTAGTCTTGGTATGCTCATCTGGGAACTTTGTTATGAAAAGTTACCTTACAAAGATTGGAATTTTAAAGAAATTTCCGAACATGTTTCAAAAGGTGAACGAGAAAAACTTCCGTATGGAAAATTTGATAATCAAGTTGATGTTAAAATTCAAAAAGAATTTATTGAAATTATCGAAAAGAGTATGTTAAACTAAATCAATTTTGTGATTTTCATACTTTTAGTGTAATTATCTTTGACTTTTTCCATTAATTAATCATAGCATGACAACAAGAGCCAGAAGATAGGATAACAATTACAAAGTTATATTTAAAACTTGAAGAATTAGTCGCAGAATATCCAATTTTACCGGAAGAACCTAAGCTTTTAAAAAATGGAACGTTAGATCTTGAGGGAGAGAATGAAGCACCTGACTTGATGGATCTTGAAAAAAACGAAGATGGAAATTTAGAATGTAGCAGCTATGGCGATGATAATAATAATGATAGTAATAATGACAGTAAAAAGGATATAAAAGGCAAAAAACGTGCAAGATCTCCTTCTGTTAAAACATCTCAACAAAAAAGGAAAAAATAAAATTATAAATCGTTATATTACTATTCAATTATTAATAATTGTCGCGGCTGAAGTTGGAAATTAGGGACCTCGATTTAAAAATATAAACCTTGCCAAAAAATCCACTTATACTCTTTTATTATCAAAATTATCCCTAAACTCTAACCTAACTGCTAAAAAAAATGCACCCCAAAAATTTTTGAAAATTTCATATTAAAATAATTAAAATTTCCACCTTCAGCCGCGACAATAATTATTAAGTATATATTATGTTTAAAAAATTTTGAAATTTAATATTGTTACCCATAAAGCCATATAAATTAATTGATTGTTTCTCATAACCCGACCGGATCACTTTAAATTCATATGAGAAACAAGTAATAAATTTACGTGGCCTAAGATAAGTTACCGGTATATGAAAACAGATTTTCTAGCTAATAAGAGAAATCATCACACTAATCCAATGAATCATTTAATTTATAAGAATATTTGTAAAATAGATATAGGTACAGAAAAGTGAATAAGCATATTTATAGTAAAATTTTATGTTCTGCAAATAAACGTAAAGTAACTGCATGATGCAGTCGGACCTTCAAATAGACTTACGTTCTCCTGTTGTACCTATTTTCCGAGTTTTACGCGTCATTTTCAATTTATATCAATTAGTAATTGACACGTGTTATTTGTAATATTTTTATTATTTTTATATTATTTTATTAAACTTATTTTCTTAAACATAATTCCAACGAAATGGCCAGCATTATAATTCATGTCGTTTAACTTTGGTGAGAAATACGCTTTTCGAAATTTGAATTACAAAAGATTTCAGCATTGACAGCAATATTATTCAATAGGGGATTTCATAATTATCAAATAAGTGACGTATTTTGAAAATGATTAGGATTTTTCAGATAGTTTTTTTAGGGCACTACCTCCTAATTATCATTATAAACATAAAGTCAGTGCAAATAAAAAATTAAGAGCGAGTAAATATCTATTAATAAATAATTATTTATTAAAAAATAGTTAATCAGAAAATGTATGATAATAATAATTATTATTATTATTACTGGTCATTTTAAAAAATTCAACGTTTTAAAGGTATAATTTAAATGCCATTCAATATGCTATTCATATAATTTTGTAAACAAGCATGTTCATGAAATCATATAATTGAATTGCATATTGAATGGCATTCAATTTATACTTTCAACATGTTGAATTTCAAAACAGTGAATTATATGCACCAAAGAAAAATAGGGCCTCTATTTTCAAAATTTGCCAAACCGATTTCATGGTTCGGATTAGAAGATCACCCAGATCCGAATTATTCAGAATAGAGATGTGCGCATTAATGCATTTTATCCCATCGATTTTATTTTTTATTTTATCATGTGCGCATTAATGCGCATGATCCGAAAATTGCGTAAGATGCGCATAATTCCGAATTATGCGCATTTTATTCCATCTCTAATTCTGAACACTAGTTCCACATGTATTTATTTGTAAAAATACCATAATGATAAAAACTTTTAAAAACCATATTCCACATAAAACCAGTTATTGAAGTAAGAGTTGCTCAATTGTTCTTAAATAGTTAATTGTCGCGGCTGGAGCTGGAAATTTTAATTATTTATAAAAATAAAACCTCACGATTAAAGTTAAAGTTAGCGCGAGGTTATGGTTGGAGCAAGGCATAGTTTATACCAGAATTTAGCAAGTAATCTTTTTGTTATAACATGGAAGATAGTTTCATTAACGATCTTTTTTTTTTTTAAAAAAAAAAAGTTTTTGTTTTGATTTCGCGTTACATCTGATTTTGAAATTTAATTGGCCTTATAGGATGCGGTTATAATAGTCATGGTTACAAATATATTAATATTTATTTTAATAATATGAAAATTTCAAAATTTTTGGGGTGCATTTTCTTATCTTTTTTTTAATATTTAGGATAGAGTTTAGAGTTAGTTTTGATAATAAAAGAGTATAAGTGGATTTTGGCAAGGCTTATATTTTTAAATCGAGGTCCCTAATTTCCAGTTTCAGCCATTTTCAGTTTCAGCCGTGACAATTAAAAATATGTCTAATCATATAGCAGATAGTGACCGGATTCGTAACTCGCGAATTACTGTATTTGCGCGTAAAAACGCCCCACGCGTTATTTCAAGTCCCTTCGCGTTATTTTGAATAAAAATGATTATTTTTCAGAAATACATTAAGTTACATAGAAGGTGATTGCACATTATTTCGAGCGATTGTTTGGGTAAATTAATTATTAATTTTTAAGGCAAAATTCAAATTAACATCCTGGTCCACTATTACGCGTAAATACGGTAAACTCAGAAGAGAACTCGAATCATATTATGAATTCTTTTATTTTAAATTAATTTATTTGAAAAATAGTATAAATTAACCGTATTTAATTCGTTTGTCACTCGATCAGAAAAACATAATAGAAAGCACAATATGGAATACACTACGATATGTGAGATTTCACTTCGCTAATCACACGGTCTACAGCTGGTCTATATAAATAACATCGTGTTTTCCTTTTTTTCTTTCTCTTTGATACCCGGCCTGTTTAGTCGGGCTATCAAATTTTCTTACAGTACGGATCGGGCTATCGAAACTCATACCCACTTTTAATCTAAACGCACCATTTTTTTTGCATTTTCCAAACTTTTTTGGTGGTGAGTGGGCATTAACGACGAAGTTAGACTACTGTCGAACTTGCAGCAAAGACAAATGAGAACTATTTATCATCACTTAAGCTATCACATCAATACATACTTATAATCAATTACTAATCGCTCATTTGGAAAAGCTATAATCTTGTGGAAATGGATTTGAATAATGATAAATTCGAGCTATTCGAGTCACAAGTTGATGAGTCCAGTCAATATAACTGCATATCGATATATCGGCCCTATTGATTAATTTGTTTTTTTTTTATTATAATTAATATACTAGCCGGTTGAGTTGTTTAGATATAATGCATTAAATATCTGTTAACATTTAGATAGTATCAACTGTATTTATGCTGCATTATATAATAATGGTATATATTGATTTGAGGTTTGATTTCATTTTTAAACTAGATACAACCTGTCATTTCGTTGATGAACCTAAACTTTATGCGTAATTGTATAACTGCCAATGATTTTAATAAAGTACCATGGCGTGAAAAATTGAGGTCCCGTGACTAACCCAACAGCAACGCTATTCTAATTTTAGTCTAAACATTAATATAGTACTTGATTTTTATTTAATTTATTTAATTAAATTAAAAGAAGTCAGCATGATGTTCTTGTGAAGTGTATATGCTAATTTTTCTTTTCAAGAAAATAGGCATTAAGATTCAAAAGAAATTCAAAGAAGCCGACGTGGATAGATACTAGCATTTTTATTAAATACTGAAATAGACATTATAGCAATATGATAATACACTATTATGAAAATATGGCATTACTGAATATGAAAAGATGTCAATAGTAATATGACCATGGTTTTTACAGCGTTCAAGATTTTATGCATCATTGTAAATGCTATGATACTTTGTATAATTATGATAACGGCTATATGCGCATATATGAATATAACTTAATGGTACGCAGCTACCTTACACTGTTAATAAAAAGTCTAAGCACCCCAGATTTTGGCGTAAAGATAAGCCAATTTCAGCATTTATTAACGTTAACGTTAAACTTTATTTTTTATATCGCAAGGAAATCTTCATTGTCGATCCATGCAATAGCAGGAAATTTGGTTAGGAACGTTTTCACATATGGCAAAAATTTCACATAGCAAATAGTCAAACAACCCTCAAGTGCAACCAACTTTGCATTTAGAACAATAAGAAATTGCAATTATGTACATTCGGGCCAAAGTTAAAAATTACAATTAGAGAAGAGTTATTGTATTTGGGGGGTTGCATTTAATGAGTCCTGACTGTATAATCAAATACGGCAAAGATAGTCATGCCAAGATTATATAAAGCGTCTTCCGCTTCGCTCCGGATAACAAATACGCATTTATTTTATCATAATTATGAGTTTTATGGATATTGCAAGCTCTGCTGTTACGAATATTACGAGAGCCGTTGGAGTTAGTACGATAAAGGTTATAGCTAAAGAAATAAATCAAATTTATGTGAATTCAGAATGTAATAAAGAAACTATTCGAATCATGGAAAATCGAGCGAAAAATGCAGAATCAGTTATTGCAGAGTTTATGAAAAATGATGAAAAATCTAAGCAAAAAGAATATCAAGTAACACTTGAACGTCTTAGGGATATTTTGACAAAGATTAAAGAATATTGTGAGAAAGTATCAAAACTTGAAAGCTTAAGCCGATTTTTTAAAGCTAATGAAACTAAAAAAGAATATGATCAATTAACGGAAGAATATGAAAAATGTATAAGAGATCTAGCACTACATTCTGCTAATTACACCAAAAAGGAAGAATCTCAAAAAGTTGATAAAGATCTAGAAGAGACAGAAAAAGTAAGTCAGAATTTATTTAGAAATTCAGGAATACAATGCTTATTTTATGTAGTTTTTATTAAAATATATATATCCTATATATTGTATACTATTACCTATTTTAGACTCTTAAGGGTTTTGATACTCAAAAAGCAGTCCATATACAACATCAAATAGCTAATCAATCAAGTGATGTCCATGTGAAAACGATTCGTCCAAATGAATTAACTGAACCTCATGTTCCATCAAAAAAAAAAACCCCTATTAAAAAATTTTACGGTACAATTGAAGTTGAATGTAAAGACTTCAAAGATTTACAAGATTCTGAAGATTTTCGAAGGCATTTAGCAATACTTGAACAATTAGAGTCACCATATATTCGTCGTTTCTACGGTATTTCATATGTTGATACTCAAAAAGTTATGGTTTTTGATTGGGCTGAATATGGATCTTTAAAAGATCTTTATAATGCTTACAATATTCCTTGGAAAAGAAAAATACAAATTATACGAGATATTTGTCGTGGACTTGCTTTTTTGCGCAGTGTAGATATTTTACATCATGATATTAGATGCGAAAATGTTTTAGTAAGTACTATTAAAATATATATATATATTATACATTTTAATATCAAATTATGAATTAATAGTTTGGTTGCAGGTACTTCATAATTTGGACCCAAAACTTGGAAATTTCAGATATGCACGTACGGTAGAAGGTACTACGATAAATCTGTCAAATTTAACAACAATGATTATTCGTTGGATGGCTCCTGAGTTATTAATGAAATATGTAGAAAAAAAATATGATGAAAAAGTTTATACATTTAATTGCGAAATGTTTAGGTATTTATCGTTTAATCTAATTAATTTTTTTTTTTTAATGATATTATTTTTAACGTTATTATTCTTAACGTTAATTCTTGTAATTAGTCTTGGTATGCTTATCTGGGAACTTTGTTATGAAAAGTTACCTTACAAAGATTGGGATTTTAGAAAAATTTCTGAACATGTTTCAAGTGGTGAACGAGAAAAACTTCCGTATGGAAAATCTGATAATCAAAATGATGTTAAAATTCAAAAAGAATTTATTGAAATTATCAAAAAGAGTATGTTAAATTGAATTCAATTGTGTGCTTTTCATACTTTTAGTGTAATTATCATTTGACTTTTTTATATTAATTAATAATAGCATGGCAACAAGTCCCAGAAGATAGGATATCAATTACAAAGTTATATTTAAAACTTGAAGAATTAGCCGCAGAATATAAAATCTCACCAGCAGAACCTATACTTTTAACAAAAGGAACATTGGATCTTGAGGGAGAGAATGCAGATACATCATCACCTGACTTGATGGATCTTGAAAAAAACGAAGATGAAAATTTAGAATGTAGCAGCTATGGCGATGATAGTAATAATGACAGTAATAATGACAGTAAAAAGGATATAAAAGGCAAAAAACGTGCAAGATCTCCTGTTAAAACATCTCAACAAAAAAGGAAAAAATAAAATTATAAATCGTTATATTACTATTCAATTATTAATAATTGTCGCGGCTGAAGTTGGAAAAACCGTTAAAAAAAAACTCTAAGAACATGCACCCCAAAAATTTTGTTAAAATTTCCAGAATAATTGTTAAGTATATATTATGTTTAAAAATTTGAAATATAATATTGTTACCATAAAGCTATATAAATTAATTATTTGTTTCTCATAACCCGGCCGGTCACTTTAAAAATCATATGAGAAACAATTAATAAATTTACGTGGCCTAAGGTAAGTTACCGGTATATGAAAACAATTTTTCTATCTAATAAGAGAAATCATCACATAATCCTAATTTATACGAATATTGTAAAATAGTTATTGGCCGGAGCGTAGCGACGGACCCTAAGTTTCTATAAAAATCTTGACAAATTTTACTTTTTTGATATACTTGCATATATATGATGTTTGGAAATTTTTTGTCTGTCCGCACGCGTGTCTATATTTGTGCTTTTAATGTTACCAACATATGCATATTAACGCGTTTGTGTAATATGATGAACATCATATGATGAGCTCCGGACATATAATGCCACGCATTAGCCTAGTAGGTAGAAAAGTGAATAAGCATATCATATCTATAGTAAAATTTTATGTTCTGTAAATAACTGCATGGATGCAGTCAGACCGCGTGCACTTATTTGTGCGAGTGAGCATGGGAGACATTCGAACCCGATGATTTCCGGGATCTACGTTATACAAGTATTTATACAGAATTGTAGTCTAAAACCAGAATTTTCGGGTATAAGCAAACCTAAAAAAAAAAAATCAATCATGTAATACTTTACTAATAAAATAGCTTCGTAGGGAACGTCTTTTCAATAAACTCAAGTTGCATCATTTGCATCACGCTGCATCACGGTAGTTATAGTGAAGGTTGAAGTACTATCTACCATATAGTAAGAGGTAATAAAAGTATATTGTACTGCTCAATTCGCAAAGTTCAACGTTGTTTTTTTTATTTTTATTTGTTTTTTAGTTATAATATTAACTTGTTAGCTTTTATTTTCAAATTTTGTAGACTCTTCTTAAAGTTATGATGGTTCTTAAAAGATATTTAACACAATAGAAGTTATTTAATATATACAATAGTATAGTTTTATTAATTACGCGGGTTTTTAAGAAAAACTATTAAGGGACGTGTAACTTGTTATCAAAACCTTTTAAATAAAGTTTTTAAAACTGTAAAATTGCTATTAGTGCGTGAATTAATAGTTGGATTCTTTTACAACATGGGTTATTTTATTTCGAAGAAAATTTTAATATATTAATAAAGCCCGTTGATTGTTTAACGATTATCTATCTGTTTTGACAAAAATGATATCACGTGTTAAAAAAGCCAGTTTATTATTGGTTAACTACCTTATAATAACCCCATGTTTTTCCGAAAAATGAGAAAGTCCCCCATGCTGTCCAAAAAGGGAAATTAGCCAATCAGAGAACGTAAAATGTGATGATCCCGGATCAGCCCGACACGTGAGCAAAGCGAAGAAAAACACAAAAAGTGTATAAACCTGTCTTGGTGCACTAATTAAAAATGACGGGAATGAAATTTTACATATAATAGGCCTATAGTTAAGGCCCTAACCCTACCCTAACCCTAAATTTTTAATTTCATGAACTTAGTTTATTTTTACGTTGAATTTCCTTTTTAGGTTTGTATCACTCGCACAAATAAGTAAGCCGCAGTCGGACCTTCAAATAAACTTACGTTCTCCTGTTAATTAATAAAAGTGGACCTATTTTCCAAGTTTTAAGCATCATTTTCAATTTATATCAATTACCCATAATTAGCTACCCCTGAAAATAAGCTACCCCTCATTTTTTTAAAAATTCGTAAAAAAATCGTTAGTAGTTGCTATATATAAAAGTCGAAATTTTACTAAGTAACCCTTTAAAAGTGCCACTAATTGCTAAGATCGGCACTATTACCATATTGGGGGTCTCTAAAGCCATGTACCCACGTGATATTTTCGTGTAAATTAACCAAACGGAGTCGTGAAATTTTGTTTACACAGATCAGCCCAAAAAAGTCAAAAAACAAAAAAAACGCAAGAACATAAAAACGGCATTCTAAACCTATCTTGGGCCATTAATAAAAAATGTCGGGAAGGTAATTTTACCTATATTGGTCCTAAATCTAACCCCAACCCTAATGCTAAACAGACTCTGATTCGAATTTTAACTAAAATTTCAAAAAATTACGTGGGTACATGACTTTAGCCATCCCCCATATTGGGATAATAGTAAATTTTGGGTATAAACTTTTATTATATGCTGAAATCTGACAACTGTGACTATGAAAAATGATTTTTTTTATTAAGTTAACAGCTCAAGTTAATTAATTGAAGTTGTAGAGCTTACTGAGATACATCTAATAGTAGCTATACAATTCAAATAGGACCCCGAGCTATACATAGATAGGTCACTATTTGCTTTTGCTTATTTTTGACTATTTTTTTGTAGATCTTTTGTAATATTAATGCTTATTTTTGACCATTTTTCTGTAGATCTTTTCTATTTTTAGGGGACATTTAAAGCAGGGTGCAGTTATATGATTTTGACTTTTTAATTAAAGTTAGGGTAAGGATTAGCGGCGGTTAGGGTTAGGAATAGTATTATAGTAAAATTGCCTTCCCGACATTTTTGTTAATGCCCCAAGGTAGGTTTTGATACTCGTTTCTTGTATTTTTGCGTTTTTTCACTTTTTTCTTCTTTGTTTCTTTGTCGAGCTGATCCGGGTTGATCAAAACAAACAAGTTGATTGGCGCCATATTACGTGATTGCACCCTGCTTTAAACGACCCCTATTTTTAGTAATATATTAAGATTTTTTAAAATAGTTAGCTGTTCATAAATTGCTCGGGGTCCTATTCAAATTGGCCTAGTGTATGCTAAGTTATTGCTAAAAAATAATTGGCCAACTATATAAAATTTTATGAATAGTCTGCCAATTGTTTTTTAGCAATATCTCAGCATATACTAGGCCAATTTGAATGATCTAACTACTATTAAATGCATTTTAGTGAGCTCTACAATTTTTAATTAATTGTCACGGATTATCGTGAAATTGGATTATCGTGAAATTTGGGGCTTCAACTTGAAAATATAAGCCCTACTAAAATCCACCTATACACTTTCATTAATAACTCTAACCCTAAATTCTAATTTAATTATAAAAAAAAAGCTTACAAAAAAGGTCCAAAAAATTTCTAAAAATCGTATATAAAATAATCCAAATTTCACGATAATCTGATTTCATGATAATCCGTGACATTAATTGACTTAAGCTATTGACTTACTTTTTATAGTCACAGTTGTCATATTTTAGTATATAATAAAAAATATAGTAATTTCTTCCAAATTCTAATATAAAAATAGTGCTGATCTTATCTGTATCAGTAATTAAGTAAGTAGTTTAGGATATTAAAACATTTACAATAAAAATTTGTTGTTATTTGTACAACTTTTTATTAGTATAAATTTAATTTTTTGAAAAATTCAACAATTCAAAAATAAGCTATTCCTACATTTTTTGTATTACTTTTAAAAAAGGGTAGCTTATTTTGGAAAAAATATAATAGAGAAACTTTAGTACAGTACCGAACAGTAAAAGACATCCACTCATTATTAGTAAAACTTTAAATTGTTATAACTTTTTTAAAAAAATTTAAATCAAAAAACCCTCTAACTAATTAATAGATTTTTAGATAAACTACATTTCTGTTAGAGGAATTTTTTTTATTTTTAAATTTAAGAAAGTTATAAGGCATTAAAGTTATATGAGTTTAAAAAATTAGCATTTAATATAAAAAAAAAGAAAATATCATATTAGCTGATTTGCAAAGTACCACAAATTTTTATAACCCCAGATTTACAAATATCCAATCAAATCAATGAATTTCATATAATTAATTATATTAATGGCAAAGCAGTCATATAAAACTTCTGGTAAATTACATAATAATCTATCATAAAACTTTATTAGATTATTGCCCTTAAGTTTAATTCTTATGATCAAAAAATATTTCTATCGGATCAAAAAATAGTGTAGATATAGCTTATAACAACAATAAAAAACAGTTCTTGTTGAAATGAATCCATACGGTTTGTAATTATAAAAAAGTTGGTAGTAACTATTTTATTTGAGCAAAAGCACAATATAGTAAACTTGTTTATAAAAGTTTTTGAATAAACTTTTAACAAAATATCTTCTTTTTTTTTTTTGTTTTTTTAAAGATTAAAAAGTACTATTGAGCATTAAAAATCTAGGTGTAGCAAATATAAATTTACTTGGTTTCGTTATCACAATTGCTCATTGGTCTGCCTTTTGTGATGTATCTGGTTTGTTATCTATAAATGATAGGTTGAACTCATAGATAATAGAATTTATTATAATTTGAATAGGTGTAGTTTAATTTTCTTGATAAATATAACTAGCTGCTAGTATATATAATAAATATATGATTTGATTGGTTAATGCTCATGTGTAAATCTAAATTTGGTGACCTAAATAAAAGGCACAATTTTACAAATTGGCACATATGTATATAGGTTTTTAGCCAATCAAAATTAATTGCAAAAAATTAGCCAATCAGAATGGATTATATAAGCGCCCAAAATTGGTGCCTATATATATAGATTGAATATCTTTTACTGTCCCATACTATAGTAAAATTGCTCAAGAAAAACATTTTGTTAAAGCACTAAAAGTAATTGATTGTTTAAGTAACAAGCGATTGTTTATATTTGTTTGAATTTTTCTAATTATGTACTATTATACCAAATCATGATTACCCATTGGGTGATTTACTACAGATCATCATATATCTAGCCTACACCTAGTATATTTTTGTGATACAACCAATAAATATTTTTATAGAACTTGTAATAGTAATGTAAAAAATAAAAAAAAGTTACAATAACAGATAAGAGCGCTGACATTTATTACCTAATATTCATTTACTATGGGCTTATCCCCCACCCCCAGGTAAGATCTATAAATAGAATTTTAGCCAATCAAATTTAACTAAGGTAAGATTTTTTTGACCCCCACCCCTAAAATATTACCTAATAAATGTTAGCACTCTAATAGTTATTATACCAAGATATTTATAATCAAAGCTATTAACATGGTTATAATTAGTGATGTGAGTTGGAGTAGTATATTTATGTACAAGTTGGGACAGAAACTCTAACCGTCGTCATTCGAGTGACGAACATTTTGCATTTGCTTCGTCAAAGATGCATTCTGCTTTTCAATCATCTCT
>QKWP01000409.1:0-23342 GCA_003550325.1 Gigaspora rosea
GTAGTCGGTTGGATGTCAGACATAGGTTCTGGGCGGTTCTCAGGATGAGACGCCATAGTTGAGAGGAAGTTTTGGAATACTTCCGGTGTCGAAAGTATAGGTGTTCCTTTTCTTTTACTTATATTTACTTATAGTAGCAAGTAGCTAATGGGATGGGATAGTTCGTTCCCTGGCCCTTAGGGCGACTTTAATTAATAATACTAGACTGAAAAACTTTTCCGCTATTGTTTATTTGTTTGTTTATGTGATTTACAGGATGTACCGGAAAGAGTTTTTGCTCCAATTTATTTAGATCTTATGGGAGATCTCTAACTCGATTACATAATAACGCTATTATCAGACATCAACAAGCCCATAACAATAACTCATTAGCAATCCAAGTTCTACAATACAGTGCACCTGATTTATCTTGTCAATTGTGTTTTCCTTCACGCACTTTCAGTTTTTCTACAAATTTTGATAGTTTTTGGGATTGGTATTCCCAAACCTATAACGCTACATCTTATAGTCAGCAAACACAGCATAATTTTGCTTGACTTTGTGTTGTTGGACGGTCCCTTGCTCGATCTGCTGCCCATGATATTATTTTTAGTTGCCGGTATTCACACAACGTATCTCCTCCACGTGCAACTATTTCTACTTTATTTAGACAATATACTTCCCACATACAAATTCCTCGAATTAACGAGATATATAAAAACCAATACGATATTTATATTGATCAACCAGATTATACTCCTTCATCTACTTCTTCTCCTGTTAATTTAGAAAACACACAATTACTTTCTACTCACCCTATTCAATCTACTAGTGCAGAAACTGTTATTGATATAGAAACTACTACTCTTGAACACGATAATAGTTCTGCTTTAAATAGTGAAACCTCTCAAATTAATATTGAAATAGCAACTGATACACCTCTTCCTGATACTTCATTCTCATCTCCTTCTACTCCAACTGAACCAAGTGAAACTATTATTGAATTTGGTGGTGAAATCCACGATATATCTACTTCTACTATAGAAATTGAACCAGAAAATACCACTACTTTTTATTCTGTATCACCAGGTCCTGAACAAGCTATCAGTAATGGATCTGCTCCTATCAGTCCTATTACTCCTTTAGCATTACAAAATAATCCCTCTTTACCTGACATATCTTCGCTTTCTGGTACAACTAACCCGTGGTCTTCTGCAACTGTGGATCGTGATACAGAGCAATCAACTTCAAGGCAGTATACTCCATTATATCCACAACTAGAGACTACTAATAATTGGGATACTGATCAAATAAACTATATTCCTGGAGCTTATACTCCTACATTTAGCCCTGCACTTATTCAAAACCCCTATACTGCTCCTTTAAGCCCCTTAGTTCTTTCTACCACTTATCATACTTCTGATCCAATTGACGAATTAGTCCCTTCATCCTCACCTGTCTTACGTTTTCACTTAGATAATACCCAATATAGATTTGAACAAACACCACTATATCTACCCACCGACGAAGCTATTGGATTGACAATAATCAAGATATTGAGACCCCTTATAGCCCTATATCCTAATCTTACCAATACTGAGGAAATAGCTCAAAGAATAGTAGATAATTACTCAGATACAGAATCTACTACATCTCTTGGTGAATATATTATAGCATTCTTAACCAGGTAGTTAACAACTCCGATGACCAAGACTCTATATCAGAAACAGACTCATCTGACGACGAAGCCAATATGGATATGAATGATGCAGCTGAAGCTCTTAACCGACTGGCCCAAGCTATTGAACAAAACCAAGGAGGAGAAAAGAATTTAATCAAAATCGAACCTTTTAAAGGTGATGGAACCCAAGACCCTATTGACTGGATTAAGGAATTTGACTGAGCTGCTATAGCTAATAACTGGAGTGCTAATCGACAACTTGCTCTAGCAAAAGCCTACATGAAAGGAATTGCTGCTGAATGGGTTAATGGTACTGGACTTACGGCCTATAACAATAATGATGATGTGGAACACAGCTTCAAACCCAAATTCAAAACACGATTTAGTAACATGAAACAAAAAGCTTCTTGGCAACAACAGCTTTTTGAAATCAAGCAAGAAGCTGATACAATTGATGCTTATGCCACCCGATTTAAGGACCTTAGTGAAAAAGTAATAGGCCTACCAAATGACTTTATTCTACAATTGTTTATTAAAGGCCTACGATCTGAGTTCACAATACCTGTTCAAGCCTCAGGACCTGCCAATTTGGATACTGCTATTACCACTGCAAAGCAATGGAAAACTGGAAAATTTGTAGCCTCATCTGAACCTGATGTTATGGCTCAATTAACAGACCAAATTGCTAAATTGAATATTAATTTAGCACAGCAACAACAACCTCAGCCCGTCTATACTGCTGAAACCAAGTTCAATTCCTCAAAAACTACAGCTATCTGCTATTACTGTGGAAAGCCAGGACATTTTATGGCTGATTGTCGCAAATGACAATATGACTCAAGAAACAAAAATAGAGGAAAACCTAGAAACAATAACTTCAACAACAATAATCAAAACAGAAGAAATAACTATAACAATAATTATAACAATAACAACAACTACAACCGATCCAATAATAATAATAACTATCGAAATAATCGAAGTAGAAGTCGTTCTAGAGATAGAGGACAAAATAGAAATAGAAACAGCTCTCGAGATTGAAGTAGATTAAGAGATAGAAGCCAAGAGCGATGGGGGCCTCACTATACTCGTTCACCCTCACCTTATTATCGCAATGTAAATATAGTTGCTAAAACCAAATCTAAATCTAAATCAAGAACCTGGAAAGACTTTTTGGACAACTACTCTATTCGCACTGTCCTTACCAACTATATTACTGAGTTGAACCGTGAAAATACCAAACCACAACCAGATATACATATTATACCTGTTAAATGTTATGTTGATATAAAGGATAAAACTTACCCAGCTATTATTGATAGTAGAGCATCTGTTAGTATAATTGCTCACGATGCTGTTAAGGAATTGGGATTCAAAATTGAAGAACTATTCCAAAGTTTTATTGTTGGTGCTACTGGAACTTTTTCCAGACCCTTAGGAATTATTCGCAATTTACCTATTAAAATTCAGGGAAGGACTATCCCTATTGATGTTGAAGTAGTGCCTACTACCTCTTATTCCTTATTACTTGGAAATGATTGGTCTAGAAAAGTAGAAGCCAATTACAATTGGAAAAACTGTCAGTATACTATGTACTGGAAAGGAAAAGAAATTATTTTGGACACCTCTTATGAACAAGACCAACCCCCAAAGAAACATCCTACCTGCACTACTCCTGAAGATTTAGAGCTCTATTAAGAAGAATTTTTAATCCCTCGTGAAGCTTATGCTTTCTCTGTTGTATCCTCTGAAGGAGAGGACGAATGGACTGATTATCGACCCCCAACCCGAACTAGGAAGCTACCTCGTTGTAAAACTTGTGGTTCAAGAACCCACCAATATAAAAATTGTCCAAATAATGAATGTCGCTATTGCCATAGAATGGGTCATATAACTTTAAATTGCCCAAGTAGACAGCCTAGGCGTGCAAGTTGCAGAACTTGTAATGAGACAAACCATCTATTTAAGAACTGCCCTTTCAATCAATGCCATGGTTGCCAACAACTAGGACATATTGAAATTAATTGTCCTTTGGCACGGCAGAAGTTGGATAACCTAACCTATCAATGTGGTTGTGACAAAAATGATGTTGATGCAAACAGATGGTTTTACCGTGGTAAATATAGAACCCACCACTACTGCCAATGCAAAAATCCACAACAACCTGAAAGGTTACAATTACATGAAAACCAACTTATATGTACTACTTGCTATAAAACTTATATCGAAGCATTGGATCATAATAATCCTCTTAGCCAGGAATACTATCATCATGGACTAGGACGAGAAACCCTAGTTAGTTGCAAAATCTGTGCACAACAAAAACCCAGAGCTAGAATGCATCGTTTAGAAAGCATTAGGGATGAGTTATGGTTCTGTGAATTAGAACACATGTATGCTTACAAAGTAAGCCAGGACCTACAACATAATCCAAACTATGAAATTTGGACTCGAATTAAACACTATACTGAGTCTACCAGAAATACTGGACATCAGTAAAATTTGAACCAAAGCAGAATCTATCAGATTGTACAAGTTTTGTTAGAGGATGATAATAATAAAGACCTTGATGGAAGTACTAGAAAAACAAGATACTGACCAATACAACCGAGACTGGACCAATGATGAAATTAGTATCTTATTACGATTGGAATCAGAACAAACTGCTCTTACGGAAGTTGAGAAAGCCACTCTACAACAAATTTTACAGGAATCATTTGATATATCCCAACCAGATTTTGATGCTCGACAAGCAATTGAAAATTTAAGGAAAAGCTTTGAAGGAAAAGTTGCATTATGTTATGAATGTTTGATGGCAATACAACTTACAGAACTTGATCCAAACCAAGGGTACTGCAATGACTGCTATCAGGATATTAACAAATTTACTCTACCTTATGATCCTGGTGAAGGATCATCAAACTCTTCTTTACTGCTACCTGAAGTACCTGACCAGCCTATGGAGGATATTAAAGGAAAACAACCTCAACCTAATATTGAAATGATCACTAAAGTTAGCCAAAATGATGAAACTCTTTTACAAATTATTGAATGGTTGGAAGCCCGAGTTCAATATCTTGAGGAAACCCATGACCAACTTACTAATTTCTGCAAGAGCCAAATTCATAATCATCAACAATAAGCTGACTATTATTCTCAATTATACTCCACCCGACAAAATTTTTAAATTATCCTGGGCAGGATGAAAAACTACCTAAAGAATCAGAAGAATTACCAACAGAATCAGAAGCTTTGCAACTGGCTTTGCAAAGAAATGCACAAAAATATCATTTTGTATATACTATAGAAACATTAATTCCCTATGAAGAATATGTATTAGAGAAAACAGACCATGTTAATATTGGACCTTTAACAAAAGAACAAGGATTAAAATTTGAGCTTTACTTGATGAGTTCTCTGATCTCTTGCAAAAGATATTAATGAACTTGGACGAACAGATCTAGTACAGCATAGAATCTATACTAAGGATGTGTCTCCAATCAAACAATGAGCTTATAATGTTCCTCCAAGTGAACAAGAATTTATCAAGGAAGAAATTGAACGGATGTTGGAAAGTAAAGTCATTCGACCATCCGAAAGCCCAAGCCCCTGGGCATCACCTGTTGTTCTTGTTTGCAAAAAGAATGGCAAATTGAGATTCTGTGTTGATTACAGAAAACTCAATAGCATTACCAAAAAGGATGCTTATTCTCTACTTCGAATACAGAAAATGCTAAATACTTTAGCTGGATCCCAATGGTTCTCTACCCTTGACCTTGCAAGTGGATATTGGCAAGTATTAATGGATAAACAAGATAGGGAAAAGACTGCATTCATCACAAAATATGGTACTTACGAGTTTAATGTAATGCCATTTGGTCTATGCAATGCACCTGCTACTTTTCAACGGCTTATGGACCGAGTTTATAAAGGGATTGCATGGAAGTTTGTAGTTGTGTATCTTGATGATACCAATATATTTTCTAAAACATTTGATGAACATTTAAAACATTTGAGAATTGTATTTCAACATATTAGAGATGCTGGATTAAAACTAAATATAGAAAAATGCAATTTCTAGATGAAGTCCTTACCATTCTTAGGACATATCATTAGTGAAAAAGGAATTGCACCAGACCCCACAAAAATAGAAACTGTTCAAAAGATTCAACCTCCTAAAAACACTACAAAGTTACGATCTTTTCTTGGATTAGTTGGATATTATCGACAATTCATTAAAAACTTTTCTGCTATTGCTCAACCGTTGAATCAACTTCTACATAAAGATGAACCTTATTATTGGGGAAGCAAACAGCAACAAGCATTTGAAAAACTAAAGGAAAAGCTTGTTACTGCACCTGTACTAGCCTACCCAGACTTTAGCAAAAGATTTATTCTTGCTACTGATGCTTCTTATTATAGTTTTGGTGCGACTTTAAGCCAAAAGGATAGAGATGGAAAAGGACATCCTATTGCCTATACAAGCAAAAGCCTTTAACTAGCTGAACAAAATTATTATGCTACTGAACTTGAATGTGCTGCTATAGTATGGGCTATAGAGCATTATCATAGTTACTTGGGAGCTACAGAATTGACCCTTGTAACAGATCATTTAGCATTAAAATGGCTTAAAACAGTTGAACCAAAAGGACGATTTGGATGATAGATTTTGAAATTACAACTTTATAACTTTGTCATAGTACATAAACCTGGAAGGATTCACTCTAATGTGGATGCTTTATCAAGACTCTGACCAAAATCCTATTCTCTAAATGAATTTGGATCAATATTCTAATTTATATAATTATTTGAAATCAGAAACTATACCTACGGACTTTACTGATTATCAACAGAAACAATTACAAACCCAAGCTAAATATTTCGAGATTCTGAATGGACTATTGTATAAACGCAATAGGAAGAACCCAAGCAAGCCATTTCGAGTAATCAAATGGCCTGAAGTAGACTCTGTACTTTATATGATGCATAGTCATCCTACTGCTGGACATTTGGGAATAGATGCTATGTACCATAAAATTGCTGAACGATATTATTGGGATCAAATATATAGAGATATTAAAGAATATGTCAAAACCTGTAAACAATGCCAAAGACAAGGCAAGTCAAGAAGAAAAGAACCTTTGCATCCCATCAAAATAGGACAAGCCCTTGAACGTATTGGAATTGACTTAGTAGGGCCCTTACCAATTACGACATTGAAAAATCGATATATTATTGTAGCTACTGACTACCTTACATGATGGCCTGAAGCACAAGCAGTACCTGATACCAGTACTGCAACCCTTGCTCAATTTATATTCACTGAAATAGTATGTCGACATGGAATTCCAAAAATTATTCTCTCGGATCAAGGACCTAATTTTAGAAGTAATATGATTAGAATCTTGTGTGAAAAATTATTGATACATCATAAATTTTCATCACCATACCATTCACAAACAAATGGAATAGTAGAATGACTAAATAGAACCTTATGTGAATCTCTTGCAAAAGTTGCAACAAGCCAAGACTGGGATGTATACCTACCTCCAGTATTATTTGCATATCGAACCAAGAAACATGCCACTACTAGATATATTCCGTTTTAACTTGTCTACGGACGACAAGCTGTATTACCCATTGAAGCCATACTACCCACTACTGAAACAGAATCAGAAATAGACCTTGAGGATAGTATTTTAACTCGAGCTTATGAACTAATGGACAAGTTAGAAGAAACTCATGAACATGCTCAGAAAATACAGAAACATCACAACAGAAACAGAAACAAAGACATGATGCTCGGATAAAACCGGTAGAATTCGAAATTGGTGAAAAAGTTTGGGTACAACAGAAAGATATAGAATCTTCTAGATCTGTCAAGTTTGAGGATAAATGGAATGGACCTTATAATATGTGCTAAACTCAGAAATGGTGCATATAAATTATGAAATGACAAAGGTCAAATTCTTAAACAATATTATAACAGTGACAGACTTGAAAAATACTACGAACGACAGAACTGGGAACCCCAAGTTGTAATCAAAACAACAATAAACCAAGACTTATAATTTTGATAAACACTTTCGATTTTGTTAACTTTATTATTATTATTATTACTTATTATTTATTATTTATTATTACTTAAAAATTTATTATTATTTTATTATTATTACAATATTAATTATTAATATTATTTACAAAATTTCGAAAAATTTAAGAATTTTATTTACAAAGAAAATTAAAATAGATACAAAAATTATTTGTAAAATAATATAACGATTTTTCATTTACTTCTTCCATTCTTCTTCGCCACTCCCTATTTTCTTCTTCCAACTCTCTATTTTCTTCTTCCAACTCTTCAGCTTCTTGGACCCTTCTTCTTTCTACTTCTCCAACTCTTCTTTGCAACTCTTCTTTTTTAGCTTCCAAGTTTGCCGCCCAAGCCCTCCACCTATTTCGTTCTAGAATCATCTGCTCATACTGACTTGCTTGCCAAAGGGCTTCAACGTCAAGAGGATTTATTTCTTGCGCTTGCTCTTGATAGTTTATCAGGCAGTTTTGGAGCCTCACCATTCGGGAAGGAACGGAATCAGCTTTATTAGTACGAGTCATCTATAAAATAAAAATAAATTAGAAACAACTATTTCTAAGCATTATGTATACTGAAAAAGGGAAAATAAAATGAACACAAGTGCATTGGCCACAACACTTGTGAAAGACCGAGTTGAATCAGAAAATATCTACCGGGGCGACTACTACAGTGATAAAACAAATTTAGAGCGCTCACCCAGACATAGAAGACCGGCTTCGCACACAGCAAGTGCTAAGGCTAAGCTCACAGCCCGAAAGTATACACACCTGGAAAAAGCAAAGCGATGTAAAGCAACGGAAAAATTTCAACAAAGATTTTCAAACAACAAAAGGTTTATCTAAAAGAAAAAGAGATAAATTATTTAGGATATGAAAAGAAAAGAAAAGAACAAGAGAAAAGAATATTAACCAAGGCAGTTGGGAATGATAAAATTTTTGAGAAGGAACAAACATCCAAGACTCAAAAATAAATAGAATCTGATGATTACAAGGATTATTCCAAAATAGAAAATCAATTGACTGTAAACAAAACAATGAGAATCACAACAATAATAATGTGATTTACAGAATTAGAAATTAGAACTTGTATGAACACCAATCAGAATAATAGAAGCTAATTTTAGATGAATTAGCCTAGAAAGTTCGGAGACCTCACAATTTTAAGGAAAGGAAAAGACAATAAAATTGCCAAAATTACTAAAAAAAAAAACACAAGAGGAAACAAAATTTTTGCCAAGTTTTGCCAAGTTTTGCCGAGTATTGCAAAACATTGCCAAGCAAAATTTTTGCCACATGGTTAGCACAGAAACAAAACATGTGGGAAACACAGTAAAAAGCACATGCAAGTAAATATTAGCATGTGGGAATCACGAAGCAAAAGCATGGATTGAACTAATGTTCCAAGCTAATTAAAATTGTTTCAAAGTAGCGATACAAGTAAACAATTTTAAAGATATAAAATGAGCTTGAAATTACCTTGCTTTTATCCTAACTCCAACAAATTCCTTCTTATCATTAATACAAATATTAAACACTTTCTTGAACAAAATGACTACCCGACCTATCTGGCTTCACCCCCAACTCTACCAAAAAGTGTGTGAACTCCAACAACTCTGCAACAGGTTACAATATACTGGAACCATTATTGTGGATCCAAACAATGTGACTATCATGCAGGATGATAGCCATACCTGTACTATTCTAGCGGATCATGCCAGGAACATTACCACATTTGTCGATCCAATGGCTACTATTAAGGATGATCTAGTATGCTGTAGTGCTGACCAGATATTTCCAGTTCATGTACCAATGACTATTAATAGTGACCCAAACACATGCTTCAGGGAAATATACCAAAGATACAAGGAAGCTACCCGACATACAAACTATAACAGGATTCATGCCTTAGCTTATGCCTTCCACATGGGATCAATATTGTGGAATAATAGAAGTTCAATTACTAAACCAATTGGGAATAACCAAGTAAAAACTTTTAAACGAGTTTTCTACTTGTTTACAATTTGTGGGTATGAACAAATATACCGGACCCACAGATTAAAGGTAAAAGACTTTAATGATATTAATAAGAAAAATTTTGCAGAACTTGTTAACTTCTGTGAACAACAAAGGAATATGTAGATTTTGCGGAGCAAAATCTTTAAGGGGAGGAAAATGTTACAAAACAGGTTTTTAGGATAGCATAGTGATATAGCACAGAATAAACTTTGTGAATGTATAATTTATTTCACATAGTTAATATTTCATTATTATATATTTAGTCATATTATTATTATATTAGCATATTTTATTATTGTATTATTATAGTATAAATATAGGAAAAGATTCTATTGGGTAAAAGAATGAGGCACAGTAACTGCGCCACAATACTGCGGCTTGGTTATACTAGGTAACACAAAGTTACACCAACTAGTAACTTAGGTGATACAAGACACGACACGACTACCCCAACTACCTCTACACGACTACCCCCAACTATCTCCACACTAATGCCTCTACTTACCTTCGCACAAATATCCCTGCCTACCTCTATACAAATATCTCCATTTATCCCCACACAATATCCCTATCTATCACCACACAAATGTCTTGTTTATCCCAAACAAATATTGTACAAATACCTCTAACTATCTCTACAATAATGCAGTAATTATCTCTAGTTATCTCTGCACAAATTAACAATAGAATTGTTACACCTCTTAGGATAGAAAAGTTATAAAAAGGAAGCATTTCTCCCTTCCTGCAAAAGTTAGAGTTCAATACCCTCACCTAGAATCTTAGCTTAGGATAATATCATTATCCCTTAATTATTATCTTGTAAAGTGTAATATTCCCCCTCTAGGGTAATTCCTACAGGCAAGGCTTATTACCATCTTATCCTTTAGATTGTAACACAGGCAAATTTGCCTGCGTATTTTAAAATTTTTAATAAAATTTTAAATATTGATTTTAGCCATATCTTTTCTAAGTAAAAAATATTCTTTAAGTTTTGTTTTAGTAACTTTGTTATAAATTTTTTTTAAAATCATTAGAAAACTTTAATATAATAAATGGTTAAAGTTCTTGTATTGGCATTTTTACTATTAAAATTTTTCTTTAGATTTTTTCAAATTTTATATGTTCCCGTCTATAAAAAAAATCTTTACTTCTAATACAAGTCTTAATTTTTACAAGTAAATCATTAAAGTTGCAATAATGAAAGTTGTCATCCTTTATATAAACTACAATATTGTCTTAAGAACTATAGTTCTAAAACTAAAACTAAATAAGATCGCAGAAAAATTGTAATAAAATTTTTTAAAAAAATTTTTTCTTAAAATTATCTATTTTCAGCTTATATGTAACTATAATTTATTTTCTTATAATATAAAAACTAATTTTGCAAAAAAGTAATCCTTATTTTCAAATATAATTGTACAAAGTTTTATTTAATTATTTTAGTATTTTAAAAAAGTAAATCAGAGCTAAAAAAGTGCAAAAACGCAGGCAAATTTGCCTGTGTTCTACTATAATCTAAGGGATATTATTAAATAAAATTATATACTATCTTTATAACAAATCATTTGCCTCCTGCTGTGAAGTAAAAAGTATACTTCACCTCCACCCCGTGTATATTCATAAATACATCACTGCACCGGGTGACCTTGTTACTTTGCTATATTCAATACAAGAAGGCTATAGCATTGTAACAGCATATAAAAATTACTATAGGCGAAATGTGGCGTGCTTCCATCTAAAACTTTTTTCATACTAAGTTAATAATACATGTCCACTAATTGAAAGTTGTAGAGCTCGTCGAGATGCATCTAACGGTGATTAGATCATCCAAATCGGTCCAGTAGATGGCGAGATATCGTCAAAAAACGATTGGCTGACTATAAAATCTTTATAAAACAATATTTGTTTTATAGAGATTTTATATAGTTGGCCAATCGTTTTTCACTAATATCTCGCTATTCACTAGGCCGATTTGGATGATATAACTACTATTAGATGCGTCTCGACGAGCTCTACGACTTTCAATTAGTGGACATGTATCATTAACTTAGTTAGAAAAGAAGTTTTAGATAGAAGCACGCCACATTTCGCCTATAGTGATTTTCATGTAATGTCCATCACATAGTCGGCCAATTGTTTAACGACGATATCTCACTATCCACTGGGCCAATTTGGATGATCTAACAACTGTTAGATGCGTCTCGACGAGCTCTACAACTTTCAATTAGTGGACAGGTATCGTTAACTTAGAAAAAATTTTAGATGGAAGCACGCAACATTTTGCCTATAGGATCACTCTCCAGTTAACAGCTAATTTTATCAAAATAATAATAAAATCTTTACCGATCTTGTGATCCCGTGATTAGATTTTAACGATTTTGGGCTTGTTGGAATCACTTCTTCAAGACGGTCATTTTGGTGGTAAAATCATTAAAAACGGACCAGTCTATCAAAGGTTATCAACAATTTTATTTTAATTTCAAATTTTGCTTTACACAGGTTATTTTGATTAAATGATGATATCTTGTGTACTATCGATCATAATCACATAATTTTAGTACCATCTGACTCGTCTCATCGTAACGAATCGAATAGTACCAAAATCGTATAATTTGGATCAATAGTTCACAAATATTATTAGAGATCTTTAGTGCGCTGAATTAGATACTGTGCCAAAATTAAACTATGTTTTAAAATAATCGTTAAAATGTGATATTACATGATTGAGTAATCAGATTCAGGTGATTTTGGTGTCATTTGATTCGTCTCAATGAGACGAATCGAATGGTACCAAAATCATCTAATTCTGATTGATATGGCACGTGGTATTCATCGTAAAACTTAGGTGTGCCAAATTAGACATATCTAATTTCTAATTGTTTATAGAATACAAATCTTTGTCGATCTTAGGATCCTGTGATTAGAATTTAATGATTTTGAGCTTGTCAAAATCGTCTCACTGAGGCAAACATTTTGGTAGTTAAATTATCAAAAATGGACCAGTGGATCAAAAGTTATTCAATATTAAAAATTATATATATATAATAATACAGTAGTACTAAATCGCACCACTGGTGCCCAACACCAGTATGCGGTGTAATGTAAAGATCAATATTAAAAAAATAAACAAAAAAAAATAAACAAAAGTTAAAGTTGATAAATGTTGAGTTAGAGTTAATAGTTAGGGTTAGGGTGAGGCATAGTATATAGTAAAATTTCGCAAGGGGTTTTTACTGGTTTATTTTTTAAAAAAAAAGGTGGTTTCATAAATAAAATTTTGAGTTAGAAGGTATTTTTTAAAAAAAATAACAAAACAACAAAAATTTTATGTTACACCTGATCTTTATGTTACACTGAATTTAAAAAATTTGATTGGTGAAAATCATTGTGGTGTTGAGCACCAGTGGTGTGATTTAGTAAAACCGTAATAATATATATAAATATATTTATATATATTATATATATTATATTATATATAGGACCTGATAATTTCTCTACCCCCCACCCACCTAAAAAATCAGGTGATAAATGGCGCTCTCCTAATTATATCAATTTGGTCAAATTTAGGATCATAATTAATTTCATCGATTATATCAATTTGGTCAGATTCAGAGTTATTAAGCAGGTCCGTTATGTCCATTTTTTTGGTTAAATATTGGTTGAAAAAAAAATTGATTATTGTCGTGAGGTTTTGTAGCAGCCAGAAGCTACTGCAACTCTATCTCAATACAGCCTTTTTTGATATAATACTATAAATTTATAGGCTTCATCTCTACGTCAAAATGTAAGTGTTTTTATTTATTCAATATTTTTTCTCAATAAGCAAAAAACTAACTCTTTCTTTACATTTTGGTTCTATTTATATTTTTGCACTATCTAACTTATATCAGTTTCGTTTCATTTCTTTCTGCTATATTCGACTTTGCTTTTACTAATTACATTGACTTTATCATTACTAATTACATTCGCATTAACTATGTCACCATACCTATTAATATCAAACATGCCATACTGAGGACCAATTCCAATCTGACCCTGACATTTCACTGTTATCAGCACTGATAGCATCATGTGCATCACATAAGTATTTCCTCATACCTTCTCGATCCTTTATACAATCCTTCTCATTACTAATCCAATCATTCAATTCTTCAACTACATATTTATCCTTATCATTCACTAATATGCCTGAATCAAGTATAAGAGCTGTTTTGAAACTACGCAACAATTATACTAATGTATGAGAATTTTAATTGAAGATAAAAGAATTTTCAAGTTTTTTAAGCTAATACTAATTTGAAGATGATATAATAGATTCTTTTATAATTTTTAGATATGACTAGTAATATTTTCATAGTAAATAATTTTAGATACGACTAGCAGAAGTTTTCGTTATTTATTTATTTATTTACATTGGCTTATAGCAAATAATTTTTAGATATAACTGGTAGAAACCTTGTTATTTTAATTTTTTTTTATATTTTAACATTGGTTTACAATGAAAAAGTTTTAGATGTGACTGGTAGAAGCCTTCACTATTTTTTATTTTTTGACATTAACATATTTTTTTTATTTAATTTATTTTGTTCTCACGAATTCAGCAAGCATCTGAGGAGCAATTTTTTTACTGCATATATTTAGAATTGAATTAGCATATGCTTTAAAAGATAATCTGTATTCAGGAATATGAAGATATACTTGCATAATCTTATTTTCATGAAAGAAAATTTTTTGTACATTTAGAAATAAGCATCAATTGAAAATTTATTGTATGCAATATACAATTCTTTTTTAGTAGAAAAGCCCCATATGTATATTAATTAAATAATTAAATAAATTTTTATTATAAAATTAGCACTATTTAAATGCGTAACAATTTCATTTTTAATAAAACTTTGTATTTAGATCATGTATGAAAATAAAAATACACACAAATGAATATTGTTAATTAAATTTTGTTAAAGTAAAATTTTATTATATTGCAAAAAATGCATTATAACTTTGGTTTATATTGCTGGTCACTTATATTTATCTATCTGATAAATTCATATTTATCACAATTTATCTAATGAGTTGTAATAAGAAGTAAGACACTATTAAAATATTTTTGGGATTAAATTATGATTTGTATTTAATATCCTTAATTTCACAAATATAGTACTCTTCAATAAGTTTATTTACAAATAAAGGCTACAAAGTCTTACTTAATATTTTTATTTAAGCAATATTTTTATATTGAGATGTTTGAATATTTACTGTATATCTTTAAATATGTAACAAGTTGATTTAAGATTGTTAGATCTTAACAAAATCACATACCGTATATTGCCAAAAATAAGCTACCTCCTAAAATAAGCTACCCCCAGTTTTGATCCAAAAATGTCAAAACGCCTTTGACCCGAAAATAAGCTACCCTTTGTCACATCAAAAGATATTTAACAAAATTTTTAGTTCCAAAAATAAGCTACCCCATGATCAATAAACGTTGCTACATAGTAAAGTCTAAATTTTACTAAGTAAATCAATCAAAGTCGCATAAGTAACCTTGTTCAGCAAATCAAAATTTGCGTACATAAAAATTTCATAAAAATCGGAGAACTTTTTATTATTTGATGTTTAATTTTTACGTTCCAACAGTTTTTTTTTTTACAAAAAAAAAACTGTTGAATGTAAAAATTAAAAGTCAAATAATAAAAAGTTCTCCGATTTTTATGAAATTTTTATGTACGCAAATTTTGATTTGCTGAACAAGGTTACTTATTCGACTTTGATCGATTTGCTTAGTAAAATTTAGACTTTACTATATAGCGATTATAATCGATTGTTTTATAAATTATCACTGATTTTTTTCTGCATGTTTATTTTTTGTTTATAACATATTTATTTATTGCCTATAGCATATTTATTTATTGTCTACAGTATATTTATTTATCTATTTTACTTGTTAGAGTTTGTGTTCGAAAATAAGTACTTTTTTGTTGTGCTTTAAATTACTTAATTGATAATCCAGATAAGATTGGCACTATTAGGGCAGTGTTATTAATCACCTGATTATTTTTTGTCAGAGGCCTACCCCCTCCCTCTTTCTTAATATATAAATAGTCAGGTTCTTATATATAATTTCAACTTCCCCCCTAAAAAATCACCTGATTTTTGTTACTCCCCTTACCATATTGGGACAATAGTAAATTTTGGGGATAAGTACAATATAAATTTTTATTATATGCAGAAATCTGAAGTCAGTCCAATTAAAAGTATTTTTTTATTAAGTTAACAGTTCATGTCAATTAATTGAAAGTTGTAGAGCACAATGAGACGCATCTAATGGTGGTTATATCATTCAAATCGGCCCAGTGTATGCTGAGATATCGTTAAAAACGATTGGCCGACTATATAAAATTTCTAGTTTGTTTACATAGAATTTTATATAGTCGGCCAATCGTTTTTTGGCNGAATGATATAACCACCATTAGATGCGTCTCATTGTGCTCTACAACTTTCAATTAATTGACATGAACTGTTAACTTAATAAAAAAATACTTTTCATTGGACCGATGTCAGATTTCAGCATATAGTAAAAAACATAGTAATTTCCCCCAAATTCTAATATAAAAATAGTGCCGATCTTATCCGGATTAGCAATTAAGGGTAGAGTACAACGATCTACATTTTAATAGTGATCACGTTACTAATTTTTTTTACAATAACATTCAATTGAAATCAGGTGATGATCATATGTTATTGTATATTATTTATATTGTACTACCTAGAAAAATCTCAATCGTCCTAGGAAAATTGACGATATATACAAGTAGATTTTTTTAATATAATTTGTGGCTTTAAAGTTTCACTACCATAAATAGAAAGGTTTGACCTATATGCCACAAAATTTTGGCCAAAATTGGATATGTTCTCAAAAATCTTTATCAATGGCGTATTTTTGCCCCTATATAAAAATTGTTTTGTACGATGATTATATATGAAAATAATCGATATTGTACTCTATCCTTAAAATAGTAAATAACCCGAAAATAAGCTACCCATAGTTTTTTTTGTTAAAAATCAGCAAAAAAAGGTAGCTTATTTTCAGCAACATACAGTAGTTATAACATATATGTGAGTATATAATAAGTAGGGTTCCGCAATTTGATTTGATCTTCAAATATTTGAATTAAATATTTGATCAAATTCAAATTCAAATTTGATTATATTTGATTTGATCAAATTCAAATATGGCCAAATTTGATTTGATTTAACAAATATTTGATTTGATTTGAAAATTATTATTAAAAATTCAAATTCAAATCAAATTCAAATTCAAATATTTGAATCAAATCAAATTCAAATCAGAGTCAATTTGATTTGATCAAATTCAAATTGACCCTATATTTGATTTGATTTGAATTTGAGGAACCCTAATAATAAGCTTTCTTTTGTATGGCTAAAGTGTACTATAATAAAAATCTAGAAGAGTTTTTTTAATTGCAAAGTAATTCAAATATTTGTTTATAATATGGATATCACGTGGCAGATTTTTATTGGTCAAGTATGCGTGGATGGTCATTGAACATTACATAAGCTGCTAGGTATTGAGATGTACGCACTCTATCTATACTACCTATACAATGATTGTAAGATTAACAGATCCTGAATTTTCTTAAGTCCTTATACAAACCAGAACTCGCAGAGTTCGTTTTTAAAGAAGAAAGAAATGTTATAAAATAGTTGTTAATTTTGCTAGAAATTAGTTGAAAAATTAGAAACTAATAAGAAAATATTGTAATAATTTTGCAATAACTATATTAAGTAATTGTATTATACAAAATGAGGCACAATGATACTTAAATATGCTTAATAATGCTTAGCAACACTTAACAATGCTTAGTGACACTTAATAATAGTTAGTGATACTTAACAATACTTAGTAATACTTAACAATGCTTAGTGACGCTTAGTGTTCTACACAGATCGAATCGGACGAATATTTTTAAAGATTAGAATCTAATCCAAAAAATCGAATCGAATCCATGTTCAGATCTGGATTCGACTTAAAGATTCGGATCTATATCCAAATCTGATATAGTTATACAACTGTCAGATATGATTGGTTGACATTATATATAGTTACTCTGGGTTACTCATTATAGGAAGACATTCATAATTTTAAAACCATTTATCAGTTTTAATATGAGAAAAACTTTATATAAAGAAGCTTACAATTAATAAATATACACAAAAGAATTTGTTGCAAATATTTAGATACGCATAAAATAGAATAAATGTAATATTTATTACTAATAAACTCAAATTCATTAAAGAATCTACAAGATATAAGCCAATACTTTAATTTATAGTTGACAAACCCAAACACACTAAATGAAGAAACTAAAATTTTAAACCCAGAACTTCTATTAATAAAAAGCTTGAATTTGTTTAAATTAAACAGTTGCAATAAATGTTTGTTTAAATAAAACGATCTTAAATGAAAAACATATTTCCCATCGGCAAATTTTATATATAGATATATATCGATTACTAACCAGTAAAATATATTGTTATAGAACAATAGTTTATTATATTACCTTATTATTTTATTATTTCATTTTTATTATTATATTTTATTATTATATTGTATTATATTATTATCTTGAGAAGTTAGAATAGTTAATACCGCTTATAACGCTTATACCGATTATAACGCTTATAACGATTATAACGCTTATAACGATTATCACGCTTATAATGCTTATGACGCTTATAGTGCTTATACCGCTTATAACGTTTATACCGTTTATAACGCTTATGTTGCTCTTGTAGATTATAGTGTTTATTATTGTAAATCAACACTTATAATGCTTATTCTAAAATGTATTTAAAGACACAGAATTTCCCTTAGTCAAACTAACCCAAGACACCCTACTTCTCTTATATTTATTATACATCTTATACTGGGATTTCTTAGGAACAGAAACCTAAGGATAGCCCTATCTTAGATTATTAATAAAGAAACTATTTATCTAAATAACACTAAGTTTATTATCAAGTAATAGTAAAATCGATAATTCCTCATTGAATACTCTCACGAACTGCCCTTAGAGAAGAGTATAATTTCTTACAGACTAAGGAATTATACCTACCTCTTGGACACCGCTATAAACCGATAAAGGATCCCTGTAGCCGTGTCGTTGTTATAGTAAGGAGTAAAAGAAGGCCTCCTTACTGTAACAATATATTAATACCCATCACCACTGCTGATTTCTATCGATAGTAATAGTAATTGATATACATCTGATATAGATATTAATCGATATATATCTGATATAATATCAATTAATAATTATTATATTCAAATAATTATGCTTTTTGAGCATTTTACAGGTTTTCGCAAGTTTTAGCAAATTTTCGCAATTTAAGAGTAGGGAGGACCCCGAACAATCTATGTGAGGTCATAGTTGAAAAATAGCTAATGGAGGTCCATTTTTTAAAAAAGGTTATATTTGAAAAGTAGGTATTGGAGAAAAAGGTTATATTTGAAAATGGGTAATGGGTAAAATGAGTATATTTGAAAGAATGGTAATGGGTAATTTTTATAAATGTTATATTTGAAATGTGTTAATGAAAAATTGGGCTATAATAATAACCTGGCAGGTAAAAAGAAGAGAAGGATAAAAGGGAGAGAGGGGTAAAAGGGAGAGAGGGGTAAAAGGGAGAGAGGGGTAAAAGGGAGAAAGGGGTAAAAGGGAGAGAGAGGTAAAAGGGAGAGAGGAGTAGGGGTAAAAATAGGTCAAAACGGCCTTTTTTTTTTTTTTTATGCCAGTTTTTTTTATTTTGTTTTTTTTTTTATTTTTAACCTACTTTTTTTTTTATTTTTTAAAGAATGTTTTGTTTTTCATTTTTTATATGATTTACATTGTAGATTGAATTTTTATATAGTAAATAAAAATATGCTTCTAATAAAACTTTTTATTATCTAAGTCAATTTTTACCATATATATATAATATATAGTTAAAAGTAGCTTGTTTATAATAGTGAAGTTGTAAGAAATGCATCTCTTTAAAAAAATAAACTTCATATAGAATTAAATTTTCTGAGGTCACTATATGTTTTTTCTGGGTTACACAAAAATTTGATAATCCTCATTGGTCAAATCATATGATATTTATATGTAAATCATATGATATAGTTATACAAAGTTGATCTACAATCTATTTTATATGAAAATGGAAATATTGACACCCTATCCTTAATATACAATTTTATTTTTTTTATTTATTATTATTATATATAGTCCGGTGCAAAAAGATTTGTACCTCAAATAGCTCTGATTCAAAATTTTTTTGTACAAATTAATTTTTGATTTTTTTAATTTAATATACTTATTAGGTTACCGGATTAATAAAAATAAAATTAGTTTGATTATTTTATTGATAAAATAAAAAAATTTATTAATAGTAACTTTTTTTAACAATATTTACTATATAATTTACTATAGTAATCTATAGTAATTTATATATATGCGTATATAGTAAAAAAAAATCTAATTACCTCACTTTAAAGCTTAATTTCTTTACAATTAGTGATTCAATTTTGCTCAAATTTTAAACACATCTTTATCATATGCACATTAATGCACTTGCGTAGTACAAGCTCATAGAACTGCATATTGGTTGCAAAAATATTTAAATATCTTTTTTTTTAAAAAAAATTTTTCTTTTTTTTTTGAATACAACAAATTGTACATGCAAAATTATTAAAATAAAACAATGTTAAAACAATAAAAATAATATAATAAGTTAGATTAAAACCTATTTTATTTGATATTAAAAAATTTTTAATAATAATCAAAAAAATAAAAACTTTACTAAGAGTTAAAATTACAAAACTTTTTGAGATACAAATCTTTATGCACTGGACTATAATATTTTAAATTATTAAATATACAATATTTGCAAAATTTTCACAATTTAATTTTTTTTTTTTAAGCTTTGTAACTATTTGATCTTTATTAGCAAATTATATAAAAGCTACATAATTTTATATACTAACTGTAATGATCAAACTAAGCTGGCTGCCGAATTGGTGCCCAATTTTGGCTACTGCACTGAAATAGTTTGCTCATACTCAAGCGATGGTCTTCCTCATCAGCAAGAAGTATAACACCACCTGGTTTCAAAAACCAACTACAAAATCCATTCCACCTAAAAACTTCTTCTCTGAGCTTCTTATAAAAAAGATCATAAAAGGAGAAAAAATTTAAGGAGGGACAATATCTAAATGACTAACCAAAAAACCAACAAAAATACAACCAAATGAAAAAAAATAATAAAAGAAAACCCAAAGAAAAAGCAGAGAAAGAATAGAAACTGTAGATTGCTAACATGTCTAGCATAAATGATAAAAATTATATAATACCACAAGACTAATGTCTATTGGTGTATTATATGTACAAGTATGTGAAAAGAAAAAAAAACAAAACTAAAAAAGATAAAAAAATTTTCATGTACTCTCCAGATTTAACTACATCAATCATTGCTTATCTGTATATAGCGACCAATTTCACTTGTTACGGTACCGGTTCCAATTCAGATTATCCCAATTCGGAAAGAGTAAACACTGCCGATCTTTTGGAGCAGGTAAACCAGAATTTCTACTTTTTGGCAAAAATTTCGAAAAAATCCAATGGGCAAGAGAGAGAGTAAAAAAAAAGTACCAAACGGAAAGGAACTTGTAAAAGTTATGCTGCATATAATAACATATCTCAAGCCTAAACTCCAGTGTCTAAGCCTGCTATTTCTTCACTCAATAGCACTAAAGTCACAACTGGAAGAGCCATCTATCAAGTCCATCCGAAGACGTCCCAGGTCCCTTCTTCCTGCAGTGTTTCAGTTTCTCAATAGATAGTCTCGAGTTCTAGTTGGAGCAATGTCATTAATCACCTGATTATTTTTTATCAGAGGCCTACCCCCCTCCCTCTTTCTTAATATATAAATAGTCAGGTTCTTATATATAATTTCAACTTTTTTTACCCCCCTCCCCTCCTAAAAAATCACCTGATTTTTGTTACTCCCCTTGCTATTTAGTAGAGTCAATTTATTATTTTATATATGGGGCAGCGTCAGCTAAAACAAGACTTATAGCTTTTTTTCTATTTTGAGAAAATTACGTTTAAAATTTTGTGTAACAATAACAATGATGATCTATTACTGGTATAACCTGTTGGATCGACATTTGCTAGCCAATCACACGTTTCCATTTCTATGACTCTGCAGCAAGGATCGACAACAGGATATCCCAAATTCTAATTTTAGATCACATTTAATCGTATACAGCATTTCAAAAAGTAGGCATCGGTAAAAATTTTACTATGTAAATCAATGCGTTAAATGTCAAATTATATAGAAAAACTCCTGCTTTATATGATGGTATAGTTAACTCATTTTTGCAAAAAATGCCATAAGCCTTGTTTTAGTTGACGCTGCCCTATATTTAATGTACAGTTTTTTGTAGATCAGCTTTTTAGAAAAATTCGGTAAAGTGATCGTCAGAAAGAGTTATACTTCCAATTTAATATAAAATTTTATTTTTTTTATTTATTATTATTATAGGATAATGTTATTTGTAACAGCCTGTTACACTCTTATTTGTAACAGCCTTTATCTCTAACTCAAAATTGTACTAAGACAGCACCTATTGCACTTTTAACAAAAAATGATCCTCTCACAATTCTGTATTAATCTTAATTCTAACCCTAATTTAATTCTATTTTAATATTAATGTGGCCTTATGGGCTGTTACAAATAAGTGTGTAACAGGCTGTTACAAATAAGTGTGTAACAGGCTGTTACAAATAGCTTTTTTCATTATTATATATTATATTTTAAATATTACATATTTTATTATATGGGCCCTCAAAAGTAGAAACCAGACAATTTGACAATTTTTTGAAAATTAACCTGTTTGATTGATCAGGTGTAAAATTTAAAGACCAAACTTTTTTACTTAATAATGAAAGTCTAATTACTTAATAAATTTTTGGGATACAGCGGTTAAAAGCTTTTGACGCTATAATCTAAAAATAGATTTACTAAGATTTTAGAAGCAATCTACAGGTCTACAGATGTAATAAACCTGTTTAAACAGGTTTGTTAATCATGAATATGCTATTTTTAGATTGTTTTGATCTTGTATAACAAAATAGTTTTTGCCGATTTTCTCAAAACCCGTGATCTGCCAAATTGTCTGGTTTCTACTTTTGAGGGCCCATATATTATTATAAAAAAATGACAAAAAAAATAACCCCAAAAAAAATAAAAAAATAATAACAAAAAAAATAAACTATTAAATTTCTTATATTCACTTATATTCTCTTATATTCACTTATATTCCTTATATTTGCTATTTCTTGCAAAGTGCCAAAAAAGTTAAAATAGATATTCTTGTAAAGTGCTGAAAAAGTCAGGTCGTTTTTTTTGCTAAGTTCCAAAAGAAGTAAGGAATAAATAAAATAAATAAAATTAAAAAAATAAGTAAAAAAAACAAACAAAAAACAAAAAACAAAACAACAAAAAAAAA